>LPNX011161924.1:5210-34106 GCA_001517045.1 Pseudotsuga menziesii
CGCAGAACAATGGCAGATATCTAATTTTCTGTTTGTAAGGAATAATAATTGCTGACATCATTTCGCCGTCGGGTCTTGGGGCACTGGAATCCAAGCCAACGTCACCTTAGCAGAACCAATGACAATTTAAAAAAATCAATAATTAAAAAAACCCATAAATAAAAGTTACCCTGTACTATATAAAAACCGTAGTTTAAAATGAAATTTTTTCAAATTGTTCAAGATTAATGCATCTGACCGATTCATATATATCCCTCTGGCGGGGACATAATTAAGACATTCATTTTTTTTATTCAACAATGGGTATGACAAGGGACCTTGTTGTCATTATTAATATTAATTAAATAATAATAATATCATGACAATATTGATAATTGAATAATAATAAAATACTAATAAATGGTGAATTAGTAACCATACTTGTACTTATTTGTTTAAATTATACTTATTTGTTTAATAATTTAGTTCATTAATAACAACCCACTACCCTTATATTTATAAACAAAGTGACTTTAAAGGTTAAAACAATCATGGAAGACAATTTAAACAATACAATTGTAATAGCAATTTGTGTGCGACAAATCTTAATTGATGATACTTATTCCTTTTCCTATTACCGTGGCCGATTATAATTAAAGAACACTTAATGATTTGTTAACACATATTTTAATATCTTAGCATTCATTATGTGTCTCGGTTCAATGTATAATAAACTTACTCATTCACAACCTACACAATGAAAGTATTTGTATAACGATACTAGCATACACATGCAAGGTGTGCATGTGTGGCCAACGTATGCACATGTTGTACATGGACTATAAACATACATCATATTACCTATGCATAAATGCTAACCACTACTAATAATCCTTCATGCAAACAAAACAAGCCTTACATATAACATAACATTACTAAATGGCATTTAACCTTATAAGATTTCATATAATTACTTTTATGCTCACATTATTTTAATCAGTCAAGTACAAGGAAGGGTACCTATTACCACTAACCTGGTATCAAGGGATACCCAACGCTCAACAATACTAACTAACTCATCCTCCCATCCTAACCTAAACCTGCATCCTCCATATCCTTCTTTTGCTAGTATGGAAGTGGATATTGGCTTTACTGACCAGACCACATAAGAATCTAAGAGGGATAGAGTGGGTTAAACAATGGACCTAGCCTCTCCTAGCAAGCACCCTACCGTCATCATCAAAACAACTTTGGGAGTGTGTCTCAACATGACCCTCCCACGACCTCGGGTATCATAGTAACATAGGGTGGAAGATACATCCATCCCTCCAACATCTTGAGTCTATACCATATCCGAACCATAATGTGCTTATATCGAGATTATTGGAATGTGTCATTGTATCATCAATTTGGTAAATAAGGATCTTTGCAAACTAGTTACTACACCACACTTCATATCAAGTATCTGACTATTAAATAGCCCATGTGTCCTGTAGATTAGTACTTTGCAAACATACAATTATAACAATATCTCCATTCAATCATCAGCTAGTCCATACTATCAACATCTTTTTCTTTTATCACATAAAATCATTAAATCGATCACATCATGGGTTGGTATCCATGTACCACATCATATATATCACATTTCATCCAATACGACCATTAAACATATACTTTTGGGCAAAGACGTAATTAGTGTAATTAGTGTTCGGAGAATATATTCCGGAGGTAAAAATCAAGACAAATTGACTTACTGTTGTCTAGCTTTAATGAAGTCTAACTTCACAAAGACAGAGGGTTTGCATTCCTATACATTCTATGAATCCTTGGACGGTAAGCGTATAATCGGACTCAGGAAGTGGGAAAGTGCAGATACAGCTTATACTGCTGTGGCTAATCCAAATGGCTGCCTTGCAGAAGCATATTGGAAGAGTTTAGGAGCGAAGAAACTCAAGTATGATGTTTGTCGAGTTGTGTATGCGTCAAAGAATGACTGAAGAGATATGTTTGGTTCTTGAATCTTCCCATGGCTCTTCTCACATGGCTTCGATATGTGGGATTTGATGTTCATGGCCGGCAGCTGTTTCATTTTTCTGACTGACAAGCTGTATTTGGAGCGCATCAAATCAGTCAGTTCCAAGGCTTCAAAGTTCCATATCATATCTACCAAGTTCCAACTGATCTTGCATTAGCCAAAGTGAATTACTCTTTAATGGAAGAAGGAAGCAAGAACGTTATTCTGGGTCCACATCATAATATAAGCAATAACAAAGCTGTTCTCAGAACTAAAGGCTTGATTTTCACTGAAAGAACTGTGCCTAACTGTGCGACGCTGAAAGAAGTTGTGTTCTCAAGTAGTACTGACTCTACTGAGTGCAGCTGTATGTGGTCTCAGGTCGATCTTTCGATTCCCTAGTAGAGGTCGAGGTTGGTCTCAGGTCGATCTTTCTATTTGGTTGCCTCTGCTTGTATAGAGGTCTCACTTCTTGCATGTCTCACTTCTGCCTCTGTTACATGTCTCACGTCATACTTCGTATTTGAGTCCAGTACACTATTGAGATTGTATAAGCTGTGTCCCGAATTTAACTCCTGGAAATGTCCAGAGGTTTACATACAGTTTGCTTCCAAAATGTTACACTCAGAAGGTTCCATAGATTTTCCTTTAATTAAATGTTACCCTTCAAACCTTGAAAAGAAATAGGTTGTTTACACTTCGGATGTAATGTGCAGAAAAGAAATAGGTTGTCTACACTTTGAATATAATATGCAGAGAAGATATAGGTTGTCTGTCTTCAGTATGATTTTTCACTTTTTAAGTTACAAAGCCTTATGTGATGATGATATTACACAGATTATGGTTAACTGAATTTCCTGGCAGAATAGTGGTCTGCTATATAAGTCCTTGGTTTTCTATTTATAAGGACGGTAGTATGTGGATTTGTGACCTTTTCTTGTAAATTATATATCTATTATATATTAATCTGTTTTTCAGTTAGGCATGAGGTTAAATTGTTAACTGGTCAATATAAGATCTTGTTGTACTGACTCACTTAATCTAGAGAATGAATTCCAGATTCTGAATATTGAATTACGTAACTCTGAATAATGAATCGTAGCAGCAAATTGACAAAAAAGAATAAGAGGATAAGAATATTTTCAGTAAAACACAAGAATAAGATCACGATAAGAGATAGGAACCTATTTTTCTCCTTGGCATCGGGTGAGGTTAAATTGTTATGGATCAATGTCCTGTCTTGTTAAATTTAATGGGTTGCTGCGTTGATCCAAAGAGGAGTAGTTCCAAAATGAGGTTAAATTGTTATGGTTCAATGTCATACTCTGTAGAATTTACCGGGATGACTTAGAGAGGAGTCCCAAATCACTGAATATTAAAAAAGGCAGGTTCGTTTTTCTTTAGAGTATGACCTGGTCCATGATCTACAGGTAATATGGCAGGTTCGTGTTGTTTTTAAAGTATAACTTATTTGGAATATTTTTTCTTACACAATTTTTTTTTTTCTTATATAATAGTTATGAACAATGGTTTTTTTTTGAGTTTAGTGTAGAAAAGTTCCATATAAATGGCCAGAGCTCAAGAAAAGAGAAATATCCTCTAATACACCAAGAGAGATTTCCAACCATATTAATTCATGAATATATTCATGTAGCATAGATTATATATAAATATCCTCTAATACATTAGAGGAGATTTCCAAAAGAAGTTCTAATCCTCAAAAGGTGATAGGAAGAAATATGTGATAAGGTTTTGAAATAGTTTATGATAATATTTAACTTACCTCAAGATTAAGAAATCTTTGTTTCCATAGTGTGCACCATATTTAACTTACCTATTTTTCCAAATGGTTTGCTTGTATGTTGAGTTCTTTGTAGATGTGAGGGTGGTGTGTTGCATTCAAGATAGAATTTCCTTTTCTATTCTTAACTTTGCCCTTAGAGAAATATGCAAGATTTCTATTGAATGTATTTCAGAGAATGCACATTTACGAATCACCAAATATAGTCATTTTTCTAATTCCAACATCCCAATATATTTTCAATAGAGTACCCACTATTACAAGTTCAACCTTATTGTTTGTAGAATGTCCCAATCCAAGAGTAAATGATAGTATCTTTCCATCTAACATTTTAAGGGAACCCCTTGCCCAACTTGGATATGGGTGACTCTATGAAGCATTGTCTTTAAGTATCCTTAAGTAGCTAGTAGGTCAAAATCAAGATGATTCACGATTCTTGGGATTTTAGGCATCTTCACATCTATCTTAGTTGATTTGCTACTCGTTAATGTATAGAATAATGAGTAAATGCAATGTTTTCTTCTTGAAAAATACCTTTATTGCAGGCAAGTTGAATCGACCTCATTATTTCCAATACTAGCACTTTGTCCTCCTCTTCCACACAATTGATTCAAGAATGAAGTGCTTCATTGATTCCATTACCTACCCATTCAATCTAAGATTTGGAAAGTACCCTTGAGACTGTCCATATTTACTTAGTTGAATGACACTAGAGAAATAAAGGAGTAGTATATTCCTCCTTCCATCAAGAATACATTTTCTTAGCTCGGTCCAACCTCCTCTTCGTCTTAACACATCCTAAGGAGGGATTTGATTTTTAGATTTAACCAAGCATGGATTATAGTCTTTGAAGGTTCTTGAACTTTCTAGAGGTGCTTCCACCACCAAAGACTATCCATTGGTATTTCTAAGCATATCATGTTGTATCCCAATTTAACATTGTATATACCATTTTTTTGGTTTCCTTCCCACACAAATCCATCATATTCATCTCTCAAAATAATGCCTACCTATATAAGAGATTTTGTATAAGCAGAACAATAGCTTTCTTTGATACCAAGTATCACAAAGTCATGTGTAGTGGCCCATTTATGTATGCCATTTAGATTACCTATGGCAATTTGACTAAGATAGTATATATATATTACAAATTATCAAAGCATTGAACAATTGCAGTGGCATTATATATCAAACATTTAGTCCTACCAACCAATCTATTCATTTATTATGTTTGTGCCATTGCTTACCTTCCAACATATCTTATTAGTTATAAATTGAGAAGAGAGAACAATAGCCTTCCAAAAGTTGGATCCAGCTAGATGTTCTTTGGTTGTATTTCTCGTCCAATCATCAAGAGAAGGTAAAAAAATTATATATCTATGGATGAGTATCTCTTTCCATATGCCTTTTATGTTGATTAGTTTTCTGGTGTCTTTTGTCACTAGTGTCCTTCTAAATAACTGTAGATGCTTTATTCCTTAGCCATTGATATCCTTTGTTCAAGTCATTCGATCCCATGCCAACAAATCCATGCCACCTAAGTCCATCGATCCTTTCCAAAGAAATATGGAGAGTAATTGTTTGATTTGAGAAAGGGTATGAATATGTATCGTTACCACCACTATCCAATAGATGAGGATGGCCTACAGGACAATTTTTATTAGTGTCACTCAGCCTAATCTAGATATCCATCAATGAGTCTAGTGGTTGACCCTTGCCTTAGCGATATTCCATCTTATTCCAATATCTTGTCTCATGCTTGTTTGTCTTGAGGTGAAAACCCAAATAAATCGGAAGAGAGTTGAACTCTTTAACAATAAAAGGTGGGAATTTACAATAATTTTCGAATGGAATTGGGGCACATAATTGAAATAAATAAAACATTTATTTTTAGTAATTTACATGCTTGGTGCCCTGCATAATATATCCATTTTTAGAGGGATTTTTCTTCCCCTACGGTTCCATTTCCAAGAAGATGAATAGCATCCATAAACAAACTAATCCATCAAATAGGTAAAGGTGCAATAGAAGTAATTTGGTCCAAATGAGGCTACATGGGAGTTGGATGATGGCATGAGAGAGGCATGCCCTTTTTTTATGATCTATGAGGAAACACTAAATGGTCTTATTCGAAGGGAGAGAGCAATGTAATACCCCAAGTTTCAACCCTTGGAATGTATTAAATCATAATATGTAAAAATGATGTAAGTATGCGTGTATCAATTCCTAGTGCAAAGCTCAAGACCAGAGCCTGGCTAGTGAATAGCTAGGCATGTATGATATAAATATTTCTATATGGGCCATGTATTAAACTTGACATGATGACTCAAAATCTATGTAAATATTATGTTGGAAAATATTAAAATGGTTTAAGATGGCTATGTGAAGAGTGTTAGAAGCATTGTGATTCCACTAGAGGGGAAGAGGGAAGGGGGGGCTATAGAAAAGTAAAAAAAAAATCCAAGTTTCAACCTTAGAGCTCGTCCATTTATGCAATGTGCATTAAATGAGACATTCAATTCATTTGACTTATCAAATCCAATCATTGACTGCATATATGAGATTGGTGGGAAACTCTTCTCGTGTAATTAAGAAAACACAAGATGAAATACTTCTTATAACAATTATGAGTGCTTTATTTTATGGTTAGAAGTAATGCGAGATGTATTTTCACCAATCCTCTCATCTCTATTGGACTATATCACTCATTTCTGGGAAAAAAATTATACACTGCGTGTAGTTTCCCATGGTATTCTATCCATTGCTAATTACCAAACAAGGAAATTAACACTGTGAAAGGGAAAATTGTAAATATAGAATGAAGAAGAATGGATGTAGGTGAGCATAGAAGATGGTCAATGTAAGAAACCTTTACCCATTGTATATTTTCCTCTTCTTAGATGCTTACGAAGACAAGAATTGATATTACAAGAGGTTCTTTAAAGAATATAATAGGTTTCACTCTTTTTGTACACACTAAACGGATATATAAGGATTGGGTACTCTAAAGGATGACTTAGTACATAAAGAGTAAGCCTTCCTTATGTTGTGTGGGTAAATGGAAGAGAGTTGCATGGCTAAGATGGGTAAGTGAGATGCATGAATGCTCCATGGGGAATAGGTTGGCTAGAAGCACGAGAGAAAATGGGTCAGGATGAGAGAGAGTGATGCTTGTAGGTGTTTCTTTTTCCTTGATGGTCTCACCACTTAGATAAGGGTGGTATATGCAGTTGATACCTATGATCAGGTGCAAAATTCCTCTTACATAGCTAGTTGTTTTGATCTTCTTCTTTCAAAAGATAATTGTTCATTATTGTCTATGAATATACAAATTATGTTTGCTTCATGTTATCGATGTGAATGTATACCCATGCTGTGTATGTGTGAATATTATTGGTATTCCACTATATTTTATATTTTTTCATGTGCACATGAAGTCTCCTTAACATATTGTTCTCATGGGAAGTTAAATTAGTTCTAAATACGAATGATGGAATCCATGGGGATAAAAAAAAATTATTAGGAAATTCATGGCTACCTATCATATGGTTGGAATGATAGACTGGGACATGAAACGAGAGTGTATTAGTCCTCCACATGAGAGTGTGCATACTTTAAAGTATGTGAGTCATCTAAGAGTATATACTTTGAAATGAAAGTGTACATACAAATACACATTCTCATTACAAAAGTGGGTAATGAGAGTGACAATGTGCACACACTAGAAGGTGAGTGTCCATATGTGATAAGGGTAAGGATGAAAGTGTAATGAGGCTTAGAAGACCTCGCATGAGGGAAACATTGCTATGGATGGGACCTTTGAATAAGCTATTAATAATTAGGATGAAGAATTTGCACTCCTCTAGAGACTAAGACAATCATATGCTCTACATATTAACAACCTCATAGAAATTGGAGGCTCAATGCTAATCATAATAATAATGCATAAATATAAAACCCCAAAAGATACCAATCATGGGAGACTTATCATAATCTAGAAAGAGGGGAAAAAAGTTCTGAGAGTAAAATCCTACACGTCCAAAGGGGGAACGATTTACAAGCAGACAATCAAACAAACAATACCATCGAGCTCAATATTGGGGAACTCAAAACAAATGAGGGGCTTAACATTTTCTATGTCCCCTAATCACTCTTTCATGTAATTTACAAGCCATGCATCAAAGTAAATGCATTAAGAAATCTCTTAGTACTAGTGGCCCTAGATTTATTTATGAGATGAGCTTTGACATGAATCCTCGCATGCCTTATTCACTCTACTACCCAATTTACGAAATGATGGAAAACTTTCCTAGTTTTCAATGTGGGATATAGAGTAGGGAAAACACAGTGTGTCTCCTTACAACTTATCTCTCTAGTGAAGGTCTCATCCTTGAAACTCTTCAACTATGCTTCCATTTCTCTGAATTAGTTAGTTTTTCCTATAGGATTTTCTTTGTTAGTCTCTACATTTTATGGTTTGATATTGTATTTATCATGAATAGGATAGATCCCCCCCCCCCCCCCCCCCCCCCCCCCCCCCCCCCCCCCNCCCTCCCACCCCACCACCACCACCTTTTCCATTAACTCCATCTTAGGATTGGTTCATTACAATTTTGAATCAGACCTGGGCCTAGGGATATTTCTCTCAGTCCCTAATCATGTATTTGTGAATTCAATTAAGAGTAGAAACACCCTCCCTAGGCCTAATTTCTCCTTCAATTTTACAAAATGGAACTTATGTTTTAGGAACACTGGCCCTGACATCCAATTCAAGCCTTCAAACAATGCAAAAATCATAGCTATAATTCAAAGGAAGATTCAAACTCTCGAAGCACAAATAAGTATGCTTAGGAACATGGTTTTAAATTTAATAAAAGGAGCACACCCAATAACCCACAATCCTAGGACTTCAATAGGTTTTGCACCAATCCATCTTAGGTAGGAAGAAGTAGTGGCTCAAGTAATGGACACCATAGAATTAAACAATGCAAATAGTCATGAGCATGTAAACAAGGAAACTACCTTCTCTTGGTATTTTGTTTGAATGTTCTACAAATTTAGTTTCTATATAGGAGTCTTTTGACATAGCTACTTATCTTCTCATTGTACTTTATTTAGATATGTTAGTTATTAAAATGCCATAGATAAATGATCCTTAAGTATTATGGAGAAGCATTCCCCATGTTCCATATTAATAAATGTGGCTTAAATATTAAACAGAGAAGAATTCCCTGTGATCTACATGATTTCCTTTATGTTTAGATAAAAAGTTTCTAGATGTTTGTCTCCTAGCTTAGGAAGGAAAATATAGAACAAGGTGACAAAGAAACCCAAAATAATAATGTGATGCAAACACATGCATATGCCTTGGATTCCATCACAACTGAAATGTATGTGTGACAAGAAGACTAGTGTAAAGAAAAAGGGAATCACTCTTAATATTACAAGGGTGAAAAACAATGGTTGTATCTTCATTTATATTGTAGACATGCTAGACATGAGTTGGAAATTTATCTAATGGATATAATTTTTTGTAACCTAAATCTTAAGATGTGTTAGAGTCATCAAGCCAAAAGAGTTCACAAAAGCTACCAATGAAAAAACTACCCTCCACATATGAAAATGAATTAATCCCCTCTACAAAGCACTCAACTTTCTCACTCCAGAGATGAGCATAGTATGCTTTCTTGGTCACACAAGGTACAAGCTCAATGAGATCGGACAAGTTATACATTTGGTTAGGATTTGTAGAGCATGTTATTTAGTTTCACCAAGGAGGTTTTCCATAAACAAAAATTCCTTTAAATAAAGTACTTCTCTTTGATAGGTACCTTGTTTGTAATAATAACTTACTCAAGAAGACCTCCACACAACCTTTCAATTACAAGAGATTTAAAAATGGTATGTATATAGAATGCATACATTTCTATGACACTCTATTCATGTAGCAATGCAACTCCATTTGAAATTGTCTCAATAGTATCAATCATGTCATCATCCATGATAATGAATTTTCCTTTCCCATCACCAATAAAATTCAAACATTATAAACCTTGTGTCTCTAATGTCTTTTATCTACAATAATCAAAGGAGGACTATATACTTGGTTAACAAAAACATAAGCACAAGGAACAACACCCACATCAAGTGATATACACACCAAATCATTTGATGGAATTGCTTTTGCAGCTAAGTAATATAGAAATATAGGGTGGCATAAACATGATCCAATGGCTTCTCATATTTATCTTCACGAAATTAAACAACAATAATGACTAATACAATTAAGTGCCAATGTAATCCACTAAATGAAAAATAGAAAGAACGGTAGATCAAATATTTTCCTCCATATTCATCATTATTTAATTTGGTGGAAGGCTTGAGATTATTCAAACTCATAGTTGTCTATGTGAAGAGGACCAACTCTAGGTATCCATGATGAATACTAATAATGATGATGAATACTAATAATGGAGAGCAAACAACTTGAAATGTGCATCACATGGATCTAGTGGAGGAAATGAGTCTATAAACCCTTACAGGACTATGAACATGTATGTATTACAAGCAACACCCATCATCACCCAATGAGACATAATTTTAAAAGAGAAGCGTTATTATAGAAGGCATTGTTGTTTCCAACATCATGTAGTTATGTTCCCAAAGAGTTTCCATGTATAGAGAATTTCACTTTCTTTTGCAAAGGGAGTTGACATATTCTCAGATAGTGTATTAATGCATATACTCCTCCCATTGCGTTCTTTGTTCAATCTAAAATGATAACAACAATCAGTTGAGTTGGAGTGCAAAAAAAAACCTAACGCAATTTTAGATGCAAATGATCAAAAGTTTAGCTTAATCTTTTAAGGAATATGAAATACAAATTTTGTGACCCAACATTACTTCCCATATTAAATTCAAATTCTCTGACCGAGTAATTCACTTTCCATGATAATTTTTCTCTCCTTCCGCGCCTACATAAACGCATGCCCCCTTCTCCTCAATGACTGCGCGCGTTTGATTTGGCAACACCAACTCCCATTCGCAACACCAACTCACGATACAGACAAAAGGAAAATACAAGTCTCGCAATATCTTTAACCAAAAAAATAATTTAAAAGAAGATTGTCACTATACTGTGTCGTCAAAGCAAAGGGATTTGACGTATATTGATTGGTGCATACGAAAAATCTTTCAAAGGGCTCCGTGCATATTCATAAAGCTATAGACAGATGGCAAAGAAGTGCGACGACAAATGGTCCAGTAGAATGTTTTTCCATTTATAAAGCAATAGAATCCTGACACGGAGCCTTGGCAACCGACTTAATCTGATATCCACGAGATATAAATGAGAAAAGACGCTTCGTGTCGTCAAATCTATGATAGAAGTGGTCGGCTAAGCGACACGTATGTAGAAGAAAAAACTTTCTTTCTTTCGATTTCGTGAATAGAATCTGTCCGGCGACTCTACAAATAGCTGGCAGACACTTCTCAAAATCTATCCATTTAAACTATTGACTTCCAGACAGCACAGCAATTTTTGAACAATCACTGAATCATTCAAAGAAATGGCAATGGCAGCAGCAGGCATGATGCATTCCGAACAAAGAATAAGGGTTTCATTTGCTGTATTCAAACCCCATGAAGGCTGCCATATCGACGATGTTGTGGATCACATGGTGGCTGCGGCCGCCTCCATTGAGAAGTGTAGCAACAACAAATCGGATGTTAGCATCTCCATCCTCAGAAGTATCAGCAGGAGTTGGGTATGTTCTTGAATGTTAATTACATTTACTTTTCGAGTTGTCTAAACAGGGGATGCTTTTCTTTCTGTTTTCCGCTGGGTTTTATCAGTTTCTGTTCATGAATTTTTAAGGGATATTTAAAAGTTCCAAAAACATTGTCAGATCTTACAGAATGTGGATGTTAAGGGTTTTAGTGTCATCTCATTTCATTTTTGTGTTTAAAACCGCTAAACAAATAACAAAAATTACAGATTTTATAAGTTAAATTCACCAGATTTCCACTAAAAATTATTTTTATCGAATGTATGTGTGAAAGGTTGCTTAAAATCGCCAAACAAATAACAAAAATTACAAATTATAGACACCAAATTTCTAAAATTACAGACACCAAATTTCTAGTAGGTCCCTGGTCAGACAGCTTTTACTTTTTATTGACACACGACATTATTTAATGGATTTGTGAAATTGCTTGATCACAGGCTGCGGCTATTGCTGAGTCGAAAAAGGGTGAGGAAGA
Source organism: Pseudotsuga menziesii (assembly GCA_001517045.1). NCBI lineage: Eukaryota > Viridiplantae > Streptophyta > Pinopsida > Pinales > Pinaceae > Pseudotsuga > Pseudotsuga menziesii. The sequence goes on from LPNX011161924.1 coordinate 17,270, forward strand.
CAGAAATCCCTGGTCAAATCTTCCAGAGGTAACCTGCAAATCCTCAAACAGAACATGTTCTCAGGTCATTTCCGTCTTCCATGCATTTTGTATTCAAATCTATTTATTTCGGGGATTAACAAGTTGTGTGTTGCAGGCTGCGGCATTCACAAAGGGATTGTCTTCGGTTGTTCGAATGGTGGACTCCGGGTGGTTTGAAATGAACTGCGGAGAGAGCAAAGCGAAGTTCTCTGCTTTTGGGCAAAAGCGTGTGGGAGACGTAATTAGTGTAAGGAGAATATATTCCGGAGGTAAAAATCAAGACAAATTGACTTACTGTTGTCTTGCTTTATTGAAGTCTAACTTCACAAAGACAGAGGGTTTGCATTCCTATACATTCTATGAATCCTTGGACGGTAAGCGTATAATCGGACTGGGGAAGTGGGAAAGTGCAGATACAGCATATACTGCTGTGGCTAATCCAAATGGCTGCCCTGCAGAAGCATATTGGAAGAGTTTAGGAGCGAAGAAACTCAAGTATGATGTTTGTCGAGTTGTGTATGCGTCAAAGAATGACTGAAGAGATATGTTTGGTTCTTGAATCTTCCCACGGCTGTTCTCAGATGGCTTCGATATGTGGGATTTGATGTTCATGGCCGGCAGCTGTTTCATTTTTCTGACTGACAAGCTGTATTTGGAGCGCATCAAATCAGTCAGTTCGCGGATTAGATGACTCCATATCCAAGGCTTCAAAGTTCCATATCATATCTGCCAAGTTCCAACTGATCTTGCATTAGCTAAAGTGAATTACAAGAACGTTATTCTGGGTCCACATCATAATATAAGCAATAACAAAGCTGTTCTCAGAACTAAAGGCTTGATTTTCACTGAAAGAACTGTGCCTAACTGTGCCTGAGACGCTGAAAGAAGTTGTGTTCTCAAGTAGTACTGACTCTACTGAGTGCAGCTGTATGTGGTCTCAGGTCGATCTTTCGATTCTCTAGTAGAGGTAGAGGTTGGTCTCAGGTCGATCTTTCTATTTGGTTGCCTCTGCTTGCATAGAGGTCTCACTTCTTGCATGTCTCACTTCTGCCTCTGTTACATGTCTCACGTCATACTTCGTATTTGAGTCCAGTACACTATTCAGATTGTGTAAGCTGTGTCCCGAATTTAACTCCTGGAAATGTCCAGAGGTTTACATACAGTTTTCTTGCAAAATGTTACACTCCGAGGGTTCCATAGATTTTCCTTAAATTAAATGTTACCCTTCAAACCTTGAAAAGAAATAGCAGAAAAGAAATAGGTTGTCTACACTTTGAATGTAATATGCAGTGAAGAAATAGGTTGTCTGTCTTCAGTATGGTTTTTCACTTTTTAAGTTACAAAGCCTTATGTGATTTTTTCTCTTTTTAAGTTACAAAGCCTTGTGTGATGACGATATTACACAGATTATGGTTAACTGAATTTCCTGGCAGAATAGTGGTCTGCTATATAAGTCCTTGGTTTTCTATTTATAAGGGACGGTAGTATGTGAATTTGTGACCTTTTCTTGTAAATTATATATCTATTATATATTAATCTGTTTTTCAGTTAGGCATGAGGTTAAATTGTTAACTGGTCAATATAAGATCTTGTTGTACTGACTCACTTAATCTAGAGAATGAATTCCAGATTCTGAATATTGAATTATGTAACTCTGAATAATGAATCGTAGCAGCAAATTGACAAAAAAGAATAAGAGGATAAGAATATTTTCAGTAAAACACAAGAATAAGATCAGGATAAGAGATAGAAACCTATTTTTCTCCTTGGCATCGGGTGAGGTTAAATTGTTATGGATCAATGTCCTATCTAGTTAAATTTAATGGATTGCTGCGTTGATCCAAAGAGGAGCAGTTCCAAAATGAGGTTAAATTGTTATGGTTTAATGTCATACTCTGTAGAATTTACCGGGATGACTTAGAGAGGAATCCCAAATCACTGAATATTAAATAAGGCAGGTTCGTTTTTCTTTAGAGTATGACCTGGTCCATGATCTACAGGTAATATGGCAGGTTCGTATTTTTTTTAAAGTATAACTTATTTGGAATATTTTTTCTTACACAATTTTTTTTTTCTTATATAATAGTTATGAACCATGGTTTTTTTTAAAGTTTATTGTAGAAAAGTTCCATATCAATGGCCAGAGCTCAAGAAAAGAGAAATATCCTCTAATACAACAAGAGAGATTTCCAACCATATTAATTCATGAATACATTCATGTAGCATAACAAACCATTTGGAAAAATAGGTAAGTTAAATATGGTGCACACCATGAAAACAAAGAATCCTTAATCTTGAGGTAAGTTAAATATTATCATAAACTATTTCGAGACCTTATCACATATTTCTTCCTATCACCTTTGAGGATTAGAACTTCTTTTGGAAATCTCCTCTAATGTATTAGAGGACATTTATATATAATCTATGATGTTGAGTTCTTTGTACATGTGACGGTGGTGTGTTGCATTGGAGATAGAATTTCCTTTGCTATTCTTAACTTTGCCCTTAGAGAAATATGCAAGATTTCTATTGAATGTATTTCAGAGAATGCACACTTACGAATCACCAAATATAGTCATTTTTCTAATTCCAACATCCCAATATATTTTCAATAGAGTACCCACTATTACAAGTTCAACTTTATTGTTTGTGGAATGTCCCAATCCAAGAGTAAATGATAGTATCTTTCCATCCAACATTTTAAGGGAACCCCTTGCCCAACTTGGATATGGGTGACTCTATGAAGCATTGTCTAAGTATCCTTAAGTAGCTAGTAGGTCAAAATCAAGATGATTCACGACTCTTGGGATTTTAGGCATCTTCACATCTATCTTAGTTGATTTGCTAGTTGTTAATGTATAGAATAATGAGTAAATGCAATGTTTTCTTCTTGAAAAATACCTTTATTGCAGGCAAGTCGAATCGACCTCATTATTTCCAATACTAGCACTTTGTCCTCGTCTTCCACACAATTGATTCAAGAATGAAGTGCTTCATTGATTCCATTACCTACCCATTCGATCTAAGATTTGGAAAGTACCCTTGAGACTATCCATATTTCCTTAGTTGAATGACACTAGAGAAATAAAGGAGTAGTATATTCCTCCTTCCATCAAGAATACATTTTCTTAGCCTCGTCCAACCTCCTCTTCGTCTTAACACATCCTAAGGAGGGATTTAATTTTAGATTTAACCAAGCATGGATTATATTCTTTGAAGGTTCTTGAACTTTCTACAGGTGCTTCCACCACCAAAGACTATCCATTGGTATTTCTAAGCATATCATGTTGTATCCCAATAGCTTTCTAAAAGATTTTGTATAAGCAGAACAATAGCTTTCTTTGGTACCAAGCATCACAAAGTCATGTGTAGTGGCCCATTTATGTATGCCATTTACATTACCTATGTAAATTTGACTAAGATAGTATATATATATTACAAATTATCAAAGCATTGAACAATTGTAGTGGCATTATATATCAAAACATTTAGTCCTACCCACCAATCTATTCATATTATTATGTTTGTGCCATTGCTTACCTTCCAACATATCTTATTAGTTATAACTTGAGAAGAGAGAACAATAGCCTTCCAAAAGTTGGATCCAACTAGATGTTCTTTGGTTGTATTTCTCGTCCAATCATCAAGAGAAGGTAGAGAAATTATATATCTATGGATGGGTATCTCTTTCCATATGCCTTTTATGTTGATTAGTTTTTCGGTGTCTTTTGTCACTAGTGTCCTTCTAAATAACTGTAGATGCTTTATTCCTTAGCCACTGATATCCTTTGTTCATTTCATTGTATCCCATGCCAACAAATCCATGCCACCTAAGTCCATCGATCCTTTCCAAAGAAATATGAAGAGTAATTGTTTGATTTGAGAAAGGGTATGAATATGTATCATTACCACCACTATCCAAGAGATGAGAATGGCCTACAGGACAATTTTTATTAGTGTCACTTAGCCTAATCTAGATATCCATCAATGCATCTAGTGGTTGATCCTTGCCTTAGCGATCTTCCATCTTATTCCAATATCCTGTCTCGTGCTTGTTTGTCTTGAGGTGAAAACCCAAATAAATCGGAATAGAGTTGAACTCTTTAACAATAAAAGGTGGGAATTTACAATAATTTTCCAATGGAATTGGGGCACATAATTGAAATAAATAAAACATTTATTTTTAGTAATTTACATGCTTGGTGCCCTGCATAATATATCCGTTTTTAGAGGGATTTTTCTTCCCCTACGGTTCCATTTCCAAGAAGTTGAATATCATCCATAAACAAACTAAGCCATCAGATAGGTAAAGGTGCAATAGAAGTAATTTGGTCCAAATGAGGCTACATGGGAGTTGGATGATGGCATGAGAGAGGCATGCCCTTTTTTCATGATCTATGAGGAAACACTACATGGTCTTATTTGAAGGGAGAGGGCAATGTAATACCCCAAGTTTCGACCCTTGGAATGTATTAAATCATAATATGTAAAAATGATGTAAATATGCGTGTATCGATTCCTAGTGCAGAGCTCAAGACCAGAGCCTGGATAGTGAATAGCTAGGCATGTATGATATAAATATTTCTATATGGGCCATGTATTAAACTTGACATGATAACTCAAAATCTATGTAAATATTATGTTGGAAAATATTAAAATGGTTTAAGATGGCTATGTGAAGAGTGTTAGAAGCATATGCAATGTGCATTAAATCAGACATTTAATTCATTTGACTTATCAAATCCAATCATTGACTGCATATATGAGATTGGTGGGAAAATATTCTTGTGTAATTAAGAAAACACAAGATGAAATACTTCCTATAACAATTATGAGTCCTTTTATTTTATGGTTAGAAGTAATGCCAGATGTATTTTCACCAATCATCTCATCTCTATTGGAGTATATCACTCATTTCTATAAAAAAAATTATACACTGTGTGTAGTTTCCCATGGTATTCTATCCATTGCTAATTACCAAACAAGGAAATTAACAAAAAAATAACATTGTGAAAGGGAAAATTGCAAATATAGAGTGAAGAAGAATGGAAGTAGGTGAGCATAGAGGATGGTCAATGTAAGAAACCTTTACCCATTGTATATTTTCTTCTTCTTAGATGCTTAAGAAGACATGAATTGATATTAAAAGAGGTTATTTAAAGAATATAATAGGTTTGACTCTTTTTGTACACACTAAACGAATATATAAGGATTGGGTACTCTAAAGGACGACTTAGTACAGAAAGAGAAATCCTTCCTTGTGTTGTGTGGGTAAATGGAAGAGAGTTGCATGGCTAAGATGGGTAAGTGAGATGCATGAATGCTCCATGGGGAATAGGTTGGATAGAAGCATGAGAGAAAATGGGTCACGACAAGGGTGGTATATGCAGTTGATACCTACAATCAGGTGCAAAATTCCTCTTACATAGCTAGTTGTTTTGATCTTCTTCTTTCAAAAGATAATTGTTCATTATTGTCTATGAATATACAAATATGTTTGCTTCATGTTATCGATGTGAATGCATACCTATGCTGTGTATGTGTGAATATTATTGGTATTCCACTATATTTTATATTTGTTCATGTGCACATGAAGTATCCTTAACATATTGTTCTCATGGGAAGTTAAATTAGTTCTAAATACGAATGATGGACTCCATGGGGATTAAAAAAAATTGTTAGGAAATTCATGGCTACCTATCATATGGTTGGAATGATAGACCGGGACATGAAATGAGAGTGTGTTAGTCCTCCACATGAGAGTGTGCATACTTTAAAGTATGTGAGTCATCTAAGAGTATATACTTCGAAATGAAAGTGTACATACAAATACACATTCTCATTACAAAAGTGGGTAATGAGAGTGACAATGTGCACGCACTAGAAGGTGAGTGTCCATATATGATAAGGGTAAGGGTGAAAGTGTAATGAGGCTTAGAAGACCTCACACGAGGGAAACATTGCTATGGATGGGACCTTTGAATAAGCTATTAATAATTAGGATGAAGAATTTACACTCCTCTAGAGACTAAGACAAGCATATGCTCTACATATTAACAACCTCATAGAAATTGGAGGCTCAATGCTAATCATAATAATAATGCATAAATATAAAACCCCAAAAGATACCAATCATGCGAGACTTATCATAATCTAGAAAGAGGGAAAAAAAGTTCTAAGAGTAAAATCCTACACGTCCAAAGGGGGAACGATATACAAGTATACAATCAAACAAACAATACCATCAAGCTCAATATTGGGGAACTCAAAACAAATGAGGGGCTTAACATTTTCTATGTCCCCTAATCACTCTTTCGTGTAATTTACAAGCCATGCATCAAAGTAAATGCATTAGGAAATATCTTAGTACTAGTGGCCCTAGATTTCTTTATGAGATGAGCTCTGACATGAATCCTCGCATGCCTTATTCACTATACTACCCAATTTACGAAATGATGGAAAAATTTCCCAGTTTTTAGTGTGGGATATAGAGTAGGGAAAACAGAGTGTGTCTCCTTACAACTTGTCTCTCTAGTGAAGGTCTCATCCTTGAAACTCTTCAACGATGGTTCCATTTCTCTGAATTAGTTGGTTTTTCCTATAGGATTTTCTTTGTTAGTCTCTACGTTTTATGGTTTGAGATTGTATTTATCTTGAATAGGATAGATCCCCCTCCCCCCCCACCACCACCTTTTCCATTAAATCCATTTTAGGATTGGTTCATTACAATTTTGGATCAGACTTGGGCCTAGGGATATTTCTCTGAGTCCCTAATCATGTATTTGTGAATTCAATTAAGAGTGAAACACCCTCCCTAGGCCTAATTTCTCCTTCAATTTTACAAAATGGAACCTATGTTTGAGGAACAATGGCCCTGACATCCAATTCAAGCCTTCAAACAATGCAAAAATCCTAGCTATAATTCAAAGGACGATTCAAACTCTGGAAGCATAAATAAGTATGCTTACGAACATGGTTTTAAATTTAAGAAAAGGAGCACACCCAATAACCCACAATCCTATGACTTCAATAGGTTTTGCACCAATCCATCTCAGGTAGGAAGAAGTAGTGGGTCAAGTAATGGACACCATAGAATTATACAATGCAAATAGTCATGAGCATGTAAACAATGAAACTACCTTCTCTTGATATTTTGTTTGAATGTTCTACAAATTTAGTTTCTATCTAGGAGTCTTTTCACATAGCTACTTATCTTATCATTGTACTTTATTTAGATATGTTATTTATTAAAATGCCATAGATAAATGATCCTTAAGTATCATGGAGAATCATTCCCCATGTTCCATATTAATAAATGTGGCTTAAATATTAAACACAGAAGAATTCCCTGTGATCTACATGATTTCCTTTATGTTTAGATAAAAAGTTTCTAGATGTTTGTCTCCTAGCTTAGGAAGGAAAATATAGAACAAGGTGACAAAGAAACCCAAAATAATAATGTGATGCAGACACATGCATATTCCTTGGATTCCATCGCAACTGAAATGTATGTGTGACAAGAAGACCAGTGTAAAGGAAAAATGAATCACTCTTAATATTACAAGGGTGAAAAACAACGGTTGTATATTTATTTATATTGTAGACATGCTAGACATGAGTTATCTAGTGGATATAATTTTTTGGAACCTAAATCTTAAGATGCGTTAGAGTCATCAAGCCAAAAGAGTTCACAAAAGATACCAATGAAAAAACTACCCTCCACATATGAAAATGAATTAATCCCCTCTACAAAGCGCTCAACTTTCTCACTCCAGAGATGAGCATAGTATGCTTTCTTGGTCACACAAGGTACAAGCTCAATGAGATCGAACAAGGTATACATTTGGTTAGGATTTGTAGAGGATGTTATTTAGTTTCACCAAGGAGGTTTTCCATAAACAAAAATTCCTTTAAAGAAATTACTTCTTCCCTTTGATAGGTACCTTGTTTGTAATAATAACTTATTCAAGAAGACCTCCACACAACCTTTCAATTACAAGAGAATTAAAAATGGTATGTATATAGAATGCATACATTTCTATGGCACTCTATTCATGTAGCAATGCAACTCCATTTGAAATTGTCTTAATAGTATCAATCATGTCATCATCCATGATAATGAATTTTCCTTTCCCATCACCAATAAAATTCAAACATTATAAACCTTGTGGCTCTAATGTCTTTAATCTACAATAATCAAAGGAGGATTATATACTTGGTTAACAAAAACATAAGCACAAGGAACAACACCGAGGTCCCACATCAAGTGATATACACACCAAATCATTTGATGCAATTGCTTTTGCAGCTAAGTAATATAGAAATATAGGGGGGCATAAACATGATCCAATGACTTCTCATATTTATCTTCATGAAATTAAACAACAATAATGACTAATACAATTAATTGCCAATGTAATCCACTAAATGAAAAATAGAAAGAACGGTAGATCAAATATTTTCCTCCATATTCATCATTATTCAATTTGGTTGAAGGCTTGAGATTATTCAAACTCATAGTTGTCTATGTGAACAGGACCAACTCTAGGTATCCATGATGAGTACTAATAATGATGATGAATACTAATAATGGAGATCGAACAACTTGAAATGTGCATCACATGGATCTAGTGGAGGAAATGAGTCTATAAACCCATAGAGGACTATGAAAATGTATGTATTACAAGCAACACCCATCATCACACTAGTGGAAAATGAGATATTAGTGACGACGAGACCAAAATTTTTGGTCACCATAGGTTTTTTCAAGAGATAAATGACCAAAATTGATAAATCTAAGTGAGTTAACTAAAAAAGACCAAGATAAATGACCAAAATTGATAAATCTAAGTGAGTTAACTAAAAAAGACCAAGATAAATGACCACTTTTGGTCACGGGATAAAAACCAACTAAAAACAACCAAGATAAATGACCAAATTTGGTCACGGAATATCTAGATTAAAAATGACCACATAACAATTGGTCATTTATTTGGTCATTTTTAGTCGTCACTTCGGCAATGAAAAAAATTACAAATTTGACAATGAATTTTTACATTTTAATAAATTCTAACACCATAGATGGATTCAGAAGGGGGTCTCTTAATCCATCTGCAGTGTTAGAATTTAGTAAATTCTAACATATATATAATATATATTTACACGTCCCTATATTAAAAAAATTAAATTAATGCAACCCAGCTATATGTTAATTATATCCTCTATTATTCTCATCAAGATAGAGACCCTTGAAACCCCTTAAATAATAGGTTGGTTCTCAACTATATCGACATGTTTCTAAAGTGTTGAAAAATGACATCACAGGAGAATGTAGTGAATTTTTTTGTAAAATAATTCTGCCTGCACAATCATGTTTAGGGAGATATGCTTATAAGATCTGTAATATCTCATTTCTCCATTTACACTTTTGTATAACCCCTTCGACAATGTTGTCAAGTTCTGTCTTTTACATTGTCATGATAGCCGAGTTAGTGTCGTGTCTAGGATATTGGTCATTTCTCGTTAAAAGCATCCTCATGTCTTGAATTTTATACCATTATGTTCAACTTATCGAACTTATTATGATCATATTTCATTTGGCCAAAATCATCATCGTTTGACCCTTTCGACACTCACTTGAAGTTTCGGTAAGTAAGAGTATTTTGCATCTCATTAGTTGAAATATGCCTATTTTGTGCCTCCTGATTAATTTGTGGATATTGTCTTTAATGGATTTAACACCCTCATAAACCCCCAAAAAACCAAAAATTCCAAAAAATGATAATTGAAAACTGGATTTTTAAAAATTATGAACAATTTTTTTCAAAACCGTGCCTAAAAATTTCTATCTATCCCAACCCAAATTGTAGAATTTTTAGATTATAGGTTTTACCACACATAAAAACCACCAAATATATATATATATATATAAAACAACATAAAAAATAAACAAAATTTTAATACCTACCCAAAAAATACATAAAACAAATAAAACAATTACTATATGAAATAAAACAAAACATAAACATAAAACAAATAAAACAAAACTATAAAACAAATAAAACAATTACTATGAAAAATAAAATAAAACATAATGAAAAAATAAACAAAATTTTAATACCTACCCAAAAAACATAAAACAAATAAAACAATTACTATGTGAAATAAAACAAAACATAAAACAAATAAAACAAATACTATAAAACAAATAAAACAATTACTATGACAAATAAAACAAAACATAATGAAATACTTTTGGTGAGTTAAACATGGACCGGGCCCTTTGAACCCTCCACCTCCACTGGGCCATTTGAACCCTCAACTTGGACTCTGCATAGATTAAGAGAAATGAGCAAGATGGATAGGGAGCCTTGACATTGAGCAAAGACATGAGAGAGTCTTCCTCCAGATCCTAGAGGAGGTGCTATGGCCCAACACCGCCATTGATGTTTTTCTCATCAAGTTTGAAGACATGTGCTTCAATGTCAGCCAGGGCCGATTGGGGAAAACCCATTGGGGCCAAATCACCGATGTTGTTAATGCTTCATGCAGCTCATTACAACGGATTCCAGTGAAAATACAAGTGGAATCTTCTCAAGAAGTCTTACAACAAGGCGAAGTTGCATGGGGAGACTTCTAGTTTTCTGTTCTATAAGCACATTGAGGGCATTGTGCACAGGGATTTTGGGCAGATTACTATCCCTTTTGGTGGTTTACTATCCCTTTGCTAGAAGATTAAGAAATGCCGACAAGGGTAAACTTATAGTTGACTACACTGTTCAAGGGGTTCTTCTCGTATAGGCCGACGCAAATATTTCCTTGGGAGACTTTGGGGATCTGTCTCCACCTATTCCTCATGCTCTTGAATTTATAGATAACGCTCAAGTATCGGATCCCCTCACAAACTCTCCACTTCTTTTGTTGAAGGTTCGTATTGTGGTTACTTTTCAATTCGTTTGGAGAAAGCTGGTGATCAATGAATTGAATTTTTTGTATTTGAATCTGTGATTGATAGGTAACTCTTCTAGAATACGGAGGCTTCATATTAGGTTTGAATTTCAACCCCTGCCTTACTGCTGGCATTGGAATTGCTCAGTATTTGAGAGCTAGAAGCTTCATATTAGGTTTGCATTTCAACCATTGAGTTACTGATGGCATTGGAATCGCCTAGTTTTCATTTCAACCACTAGGTTACTTTCTGGGAAGAAGCTCCATGAAGAAGAAGAGGAAGTGGAAGAACACTTCCTCAAGTCTTTTGTAGGCCACCAAGAACACTTTCCCCAAGACTTTTTCTGAAAAAATCCAGTTTTACTTTATTGGGCTATCAAGAACTTGTTAACCCAAATTTCATATCAAGTTTGTTCGTCTGCTTGTTGTTTTTACCCCAGAATTTATTCCTAAGCTAATTGAAGATTGTCTGATTGAGCTCTTAGGTCAAATGGGTCAGTCCAAATCTTCTTTATCTCCTCCATCACTGGTTTTTTTTGTGGAGAATAGCGAGGTTGAACAGTTTGTTTTTTATCCAGAACATGATCTCAGTCTATGCTTACAAGATGAATTCTTGGCCTCAATTTTATAGAAGCTCGCAAATGAAGATGGGAATATTTGTTCCCTAGTCTGCAGTAGATGGCATCATATTGAATTGAAAATCAAGAAACATCTTGTTCTCCAGGCTCGAGCTGATATTTTCCGCCTGCCCCCCGATCTGATTATGAGATTTGAACATGTCACTGTTCTGGCTCTGAAATGCTCCAGAAAATTTCCCATTATTGACAACAAGGATCTCACTATTATTGGAAAGAGTTTCACTCATCTCAAGAAGATTAAACTGAAGGGATGCATTGAGATTACCAATGAGGGTATATATTCCTTCTAACTCGAATGTGGTCCTATTCAGAAATTTTCTTGCGGTTCATGTGGATTCATAGGAAAGGGTTTAAACTCAATACTTAAGAATTGCAACGAACTGGAAGATCTTACAGCAAAAAGGCTCAGAAGATTAGATGGTCAAACAGAAAGAATAGGCTCAGGGAAAGGTAATCTACATATATTATGTTTTAAACATCTTTATAATGGGCAGTTGTTTTCCCCACTATTATCGGGCTCCGAGTGTCTGAGGAAGCTCGTTTTGTCACGGAATTCTGAGTATTGGGATCATATTTTGGAAAGTAGCACTAGAAATTTGCAATAGCTAACATAATTGCAAATTGAAAGTGTAACACCCTGGTTTTGACCCCATTGCATTAGATGTATATGATGTATATATTGTAAATGATCATGGTGCGGAGATAAAGGCCAAGGCCCCACCATCGATGGGTTATGCTATGTTTCGGATTTAAATTGTCACCGATGGTATATCGAGGCATGCAGCATACATATTAAGTTTTGTCATCCTGTAAATATGCATCTTTAATTAAATAACCCAACCAGCTACGTTCGCGGCAACTAAATTGAGAAGGGGCATGATTTTCACAAGGATAAGGGTGTGTTATAGTGGATTTCACCACTCCAGGTGAATCACACTTTGTATGGCCTTCCCCTGTCCCGCTGCAAACTCCTTAGCCCCTATGGACCATTTTTTGTCCTTTGATGTTTCCTTGATCATCCCTAAAAACACATGAAAAATGCTATACGCGACTTTTAACCCTATAAGCGCGTACATACGCAGGTTTGACCCATATAACCGCATACATCGGGATGTGTGCATAATCCAAATCCTTTTGGAGTTTTCCTTGACATGGATCCAACTCATCTGATTGCTGGCCTTCCATATGCCTTGAGATTGCTCGGATTCGGCCTTTCATTACCCCTTTGAAAAGCTATATAAGGAACCCCTTGGTACATTGAAGGCATAAGAGAGAATTGAGAGTAACAAAACTATAATCCATTGTTGCCAGAACTTATGCTTAAGTTTGCATCCCTTTGTTCGTTGGAGCACTTTTGTGTTCTCCCCAAGCTTGCCTTTTGCTTGTGAGCTTGCTATCGAGAGATGGAGGATTGAATTAGTGGAGGCCCAAGTGGGGGATTCAGTTTCTCCGTTTCGCAGACGTGCCGTTATAGGTTGTATCTTGTAATCTCTGATTTATATTAATAGAAATATCTTTTCCTGTCCAATGATGTGTATTTGAATGAATATTTTATCCATGGGATTATGTCAAATGCTTTTACATTATTGATTATATATGCTAGAGTAGATCTAACACCATGATATATAGAATTCTTGTATTGTTTACTTGTTGTTGAGGAAGTAATATAGCAATTCAAGCTGAATATTGGAAATCTCAACGTGGATCTACTTCAACCGTCCGGAATAAGGTACGAGGTCTGATCCTTTAGTGTTAGACATTTAATTTCTATTGGATATTGGAAATGATTGATTTCTGGAGTCAAGCTATTTGTTGTGGTACCCCAAGCCATAGGAATTTATCTCCGTAACAGAATTGGCGACTCCACTGGGGAGTTCCTAGTAGTTGTCCTTTGGGGGTTGTTTTCTCGGCAGTCAATGTATTTGAATTGCTCTTTCTCTCTTATTTCTGTGTTGGGTCTGGGGGCATGTATGCCTGGTAGAGTCTGATTGGTGTGAAGTTTGTCTCAGCCTATCTGTTTTCCTTGATTTTATGCACTTTTTCTACCTGTATGCGGTTTTTTGATTTACAGTCGCGTATACACGTGGTTTCGTCTGTGATTTCCGCATATACACGTGGGTTTACTGCGTACAGTCGCGTATACCCTTGATTTTGTATTTTTGTGGAAGATAATTGGTTGCTGGGTGAATTCTGATATTTGCTGAGTCTCTTTTGGCACTGTCTGAGTCTGTTTTAACCTCTGTTCTTGACCAGAAACGTTTTTTTTAGCCTATTTTTTTTTTTTTAAGGAAAGTTCTTGTCATGGCATTTTCAATTTTTTGTTTGAGATTAGTGCATTAGAGTTCTTTTACCTTAGTGCTTTGCTTGAGTGTTGTTTGCATGTGCTTGCATAGTCTAGGGGTCGTAGAATCATTCTTTTGCTTTTTGTATCTATTTTATTTTCAAAAAATCCAAAAACATTTGCTTATCATCATGCATTGCATTTTGCACTTTGCATTGTAGTTGCACTAGATAGATTTGCTTTGGAGTACTAGTTAGGACTTCATATAGGAAAATTTGCATTCATCATTTGAAGAAGAATTGTGCATTTCACGTAGTAGCATACCCTGTTTTCATGGACACAATGCATTTGCATTGATTGTTAGGTGTGCATTTTACTTCTTGTTGCGTCATAACACCACTAGTTGCACGACCATATCCTATTTTTGAGTAATAACGCCAACTAAAATCAACGCTAAATTAAAATGAATTACACTATTTTCTTTTCTAGGGTGCACCAACAAGCTTAGGTTTTAGGATCTTGGAATAGTTCATTGTAAGTCAATTCTCCTAGATCACTAAACAACAACATCTAGGTGTCTGTCCAGGTGAGTGTGTGAAATCCTTGGTATAACCATTGTTCTCAGGATCCTCCTCTCAAAAGGGAATTAAGCACGAGGCAATGTGAGTGGTTATTGATTGGAATGACCCCTAGTCATAACTAAGTAGTACCAGAGATATTTCCAGGATTGTATTCATATCTGGGGGCTCTTTCGAGAGTTTTAGGCTTTGCTACCCTGACCATATGGTCAATCCCGCCTGCGACTGTCCACCTGAGCATTGAGTATATTGAGGTGACCTTATTGGCCTTACCTAGGATATCAAGGGGGTACTTGTAGAGGTTATTCTGCATGTGTCCCGCCCAGGTTGGGGTCGGACAACACAGTCACTTTACGCGTTGAAGCTGAGGGCCACAATAATTGGTACGTACCTCCGCTTGTTGTATATGGGAGTCTCAAGCCTCTCCTAGGCGAGACATACCTGCTTCATTCAGGAGCTCACTTATCCAGCCCTTGTTTGCTTGCATTTGGATTTAGATTTTATTAGTGATTGCTCTATGCACGATAGTTGGCCTAGGGTTTATGTAAATAGAGAGTCTTTGCTATTTTTTGAGTCATTGTGGATTCGAGTGCGGTTCCGCGCCGTTCTCGTAGTTTAGCAGGACTTCCACCTTCTACTTCTCCTCCTCCTTTGGGAGAAAGACCTAGTCAGTCCAGGCGGACTATGTCACACATTGATTCACACACCATGGGGGATTCTTCAGAAGGTATTCCTGAACCACCTCCTCCCATTCATGTAGACGATGGGGAATTTACACCTACTTATGATCCTTCACCCGACTTAGCCGAGTTAGGTCCTGTGAGTTCTGAGATAGGAGCCATACATGATAGACCTACTTGCTCTAGGGCTGATTCCCCATTGATGCATTACCAGTATGGCATGCCGGAGGACGCCGAGACTCATTTTGAACCCGCCACTACTAGCTACGGTAGTTATGCTACGTCTGGTTTCCCTATACACAATTTGACATTTCATGTTGAATCCGATTTTGAGCCTAGCACTATGCCTGGGGGCACTCTCATTCCTTACCATGCGGAGAGGTTTGGGAGCACTAGTCACATTGCACCTTCCATCCCAATGGTGGAAGCTCCATCATATCTCCCTCCTAGGTCTAGGGTTAGCGATCCGATTAGGATACCAGATCCGAGACAAGTGACAATAGGCGGTAATACATATCTTATTACTCAGATTCCTTCATCCTCAGCCCCTAGTTCTTCAAATGTTCATCCTCCACCTTATTCACGTGGTCCTTCGAGTTGGCACATGGCTACGAGTTAGGTCCGTACTGCGGTTACTAGATTGATTGTGTCTCAAGTCCACATGCCGCCCGCTACGTTGGGAGGCTATGTTCATGCTTATAGAGGTCATCTTGCTACTTCCAGGGCATATATCCCTACTTCCGAAGCTTATCTTCCTACCTACGAAGTGTCTCATGGGGCATCGCATGCGATGACCTATGGACCTTATCATGGGACTTAGTATGGATAGGTTTCCTCACCTTATGGAGGCGGGTATCAACAACCTGCTTACTCTCCTAATTACGGCTTTGTAGCTCCTACTAGTCAAGGTCCACCATATTATGGTACTTCCACGTCACCCTATACGGGTCAGACAGGAGGAGGAGACTATGGCCAAGGCCATGGTGCTAATCAACCTTATATGAACCAGGGAGCGGTCCATCGACCTCATCATCCTAGGCTCCCTTTCCTCGTGACGCTTAATATTCCTGACTTATCGAGACTTACGAACGATCCTGTGGCTCATGACCCGGCTTGGACGGCTATCCCTACCAAGCTTCCTTCAGACATACCTAAGTTTGAAGGCAAACCGGGAGAGGATCCGAGCGAACACGTTACTACGTTTCACCTATGGTGCTCTTCGAATTCATTACATCAGGACTCAGTCCATTTGAGACTATTTCAACGCACCCTCACAGGGCCTGCTGTGAAATGGTATATAGAGTTACCTAGGGGCGCTTTTACTTTGTTCGACGACCTTGCGATGAATTTTCTTAATCACTTCCAGCTACCAGTGCGCTATGACATTGGTACTGAACTCTTGTCAACATTTCAGCAAAATAAAGCCACCCATATTTCTGATCATATTCAAGAGTGGCGTATACGGAAGAGATTAATTAAAGCATTTATACCGCCAGAGTTCCTTCTTGAATGGTTCCTCAAGTCGTTATTGCCGTATATAGCGAACGCTGTTTCCACATTCGAAGTGCAGAATGAGGAACAAGCGATCTTTAGGGAACAGGAACTGGACTTGATCTATGCTCAGTCTGGTTTGTTGTATGAGATTATTCCCAATGCTCCTCGTTCCAGTTTCGATCCCAAAGTCAAACCTGG
>LPNX011161926.1:0-47702 GCA_001517045.1 Pseudotsuga menziesii
AGGTTGAAAAGCTGTTGAAAGCAGGTTTTATATATCCCGTAGCTTTGACTGAATGGGTGTCCAACCCAGTTCCTGTTGATAAAAAGCAAGGGACTATTCGGGTTTGTACGGACTTTCGAGACCTTAACAAAGCCTGTCCTAAGGACAACTACCCTACACTGTTTATTGATCAGATCATAGATGCATGTGCGGGTAGTGAGGTATTCTCGTTTATGGATGGTTTCTCCGGCAACAATCAAATCCAAATCAAACCCGAAGACCAGCATAAAACTGCTTTTATTTGCCCTTGGGGTACATTCGCGTATAGAAAAATGCCCTTTGGGTTGAAAAATGCAGGGGCAACCTTTCAACGAGCCATGAACTTTGCTTTTCACGACATAAAAGCCATTGTCGAGCCCTACCTTGATGATCTGCCTGCTCATTCTCGCAAAAGGATCCAGCATCCAAATAATTTACGATTGATTTTTGAGAGATGCAGATACTATAAAATTCGCTTGAATCCCCACAAGTGTGTTTTCTGCGTCGAATCAGGTAGATTGCTTGGATTCATTGTCTCTAGTAGGGGCATTCAGGTGGATCCTTTAAAAGTCGAGGCCATTGTAAATCTGCCTCCTCCTCGTTCACTTAGGCAACTTCAGAGTCTACAAGGTAAGTCTAACTTCCTTCGACGTTTTATCATTAATTATGCCAAGATCACAAAAGGTTTCATGCGCCTGCTTAAACAGGACACCCCATTTGTATGGGATGAAACTGCACAACTCGCGTTCGAGGCATTAAAGAAAGCCTTGTTATCGGCTCCTTTATTACGCCCGCTAGATTACTCTAGGGATTTTTTATTATATCTGGCTGCGTCGGAGTCTACCATTGGGGTAGTGCTAGTTCAGGAGGATGACAAGCTCGTTGAGCATGTTGTCTATTATCTTAGCCGCGCTCTGGTTGGGCCTGAGCTTAAGTACTCCCACGTCGAGAAGTTAGCCTTAGCGGTTTTTTATGCTGTACAGAGGTTACGGCACTACATCTTACTGAGGACCACTACTGTAGTGGTGGATGTAAACCCTTTCCAATATGTTTTATCCCGACGGATTGTTGGGGGAAAATTCAATAAGTGGATAGTCATTCTCCAAGAGTTTGACTTGGTTTTCCAATCCGCTAAATCCAAAAAGTCCTTAGTTTTTGCCGAGCTTATAGCAGAATTCCCTACAAAAGAAGATGTAGTGGTGGAGGATGACTCATTCCCAGATGAGCACATCTTCCTTATATCCACCTCTGATCCTTGGTACGGAGATATTCTTATATATCTCCAGACTTTGAAGTATCCTACCGCTTACTCTAGGGAAGACCGACGCAAGTTACGCCTTCATGCTAAAAACTACCTCATTATAGGAGATACATTATATCGATGAGGGGTAGATTTCGTCTTGCGTCGCTGCCTTACTCATGAAGAAGCGGAGATTGTCCTAAATGATTCCCATAGCGGAGCGTGTGGGGGTCATTTATCTGGGTTAGCAACGGCCTAGAAGATATTACGTGCCGGGTATTTCTGGCCCATCATCTTTAAAGATCGTGTGGAAGCTGTGAAACGCTGTCATCCATGTCAGCTTTACACCAGAAAAATGTGGTCGGATCCTGCTCCCTTGTTTCCTGTTGTCTCGGTAGGCCCCTTCATGAAGTGGGGGATCGATTATATGACATGCAACCCAGCCTCGGCTGGGGGGCATAAATACATCATTGTCGCTGTCGACTATTTCACAAAATGGGCAGAGGCAATGCCTACTTTCAAAGATAATGGGAAAACAACAGCTTTCTTCGTGTTTAATCAGATTATTGCTAGGTTTGGTATTTCCAAAGTGATTGTCATTGACCATGGCAGTCATTTCCAAAATCACATGATGACAGAGCTGACCACCATGCTCGGATTTTGATAAGAACATTCTTCTCCTTATTATCCGCAAGCAAATGGTTAGGTTGAGGCTGTAAACAAAACTTTAAAAACTATACTTAAACGTACTATTGATGTAGCCCGTTCGAATTGGCACAACATGTTATATCCTGCTCTTTGGGCTTATCGAACCAATGTCAAAACTGCTACGGGTTTTTCCCCCTTCCAACTCGTTCACGGGGTGGAAGCTATTACGCCGATTGAATGTGAAATCCCATCCTTGCAGATAGCTATTCATGTGCTACTTGACACAACTGAGCTTGAGGAACGGTTGCTCCATTTAGAACACCTTGATGAACAACGTAGAGATGCATTGACTGCAAATCAAGCTCATAAGAATAGGGTTAAATCTCAATATGATAAAACGATCAAACCTCGGGTTTTCTCTAAGGGGGAACTTGTCTTGCTCTGGGACCAAGATAAAGAACCCCTGGGGGCAGGAAAATTCAAGGCCATGTGGTTGGGACCCTATGTTGTGTCTAAAGTTTTGAGTAAAGGCGCATATGAATTAGTGGATTATGATGGGAATAAGCTGCTTGAGCCTAGAAATGGGCTCTACCTGAAGAAGTACTATGCCTAGGCTTAGCACTTTTTCTTGTATATTAATGTATGTATTTTTATGTACATTAGGTTGTCAGTTTCGTTTTTTATACTATCTGCTGGTTGTTGCAGATGTCTTCTGAGATGTATGTAGGTTTTGTTGATGGCGCCAGCCGTCATACTTGTAACCTGGCTTCGGCAACATGGGTTATCTATTACCCTTCAGGACAACTTGTTGCCGCGGGTGGCGCTTGTCTAGGTCCTGCTCCCAATAATGTTGCTGAATATAGGGCGGTAATTGAGCTCCTATGGGATGCTTTGTCACGAGGCATCACCCAGCGTGAAGTCCGTTTGGATTCTCAGTTGGTTGTTTCCCAGCTCAATCGAGCTTATCAGGTGCGTAATCCTACATTGTTACGTCAGTTCATACAAATTCGTTTACTGGAAAGACATTTTGAAGTTATTACTTTTAATCACATTCCACGAAACCAAAATTCATTAACTGATGCATATGCTAATTATATTTTGGACTGGCATCTCACACACATTCCATAAAATATACAGCAAATACATAAGAAACATTTGTAAATAAGCTGACAACCAAACACAAATATATATATATATGTAAATATCTGTCATAGGTAGGTCGAGTCTGATCCATAGATCCTATCATGTACAAAATATACAAAAAGTGGATCATCATCCATCAAAATGCCTAAAACTAAGCCTGCCCACCATGGCCACTGGGACCTCCTTGGTCCCCGTGATCTCTGTGCCCCCTGGCTTCCTCAGCCTCATCGGCTTCGGAAGCCTCCACCGCATCCCTGTATACACATACTGCTCTAGCTACTCGTCTGAAAAGACGTAGCCAGACCGGTGGAATCCCAACTACTGACTCCTGCATAGCTACAGGGAGATGCTCTATCTGTATCGTAGGTACTCGCTCAGTCAGCCTGCCTAGCTTCGTCTCGAGTACTCTGATCAACCCTGGGTCTCCCCCTGCAACAGGACGTACGAATGTACGTGGGTGCCCTTCAGGGCGGACTGGTCCAATATCTGCATTTTGACACATAAATAGGGATTAGACTTGTGCATATGTATATATCTTATCATTTAAAAATCCATAAAAATTTGATAATGATAAAAAATAAAAAATACTTACCCATCTCTCCCCATGCTCCTCCTGGAGGGAGGACTAGGTCGGGATCACCTCGGAAATCTAACCCGGCGTATGGAAAATGCTCCAATGCCGGCACCTGTCGTTCTCACCATGTATAGAAATCATCATCATACATGCTATGTACTACATCTCCTCCTCCTTGACGGAGGAAGATATCTCCCCACCGGCTCAGCCTCGGCTGCCGTGGATGACGGACCTGTAATGGTATAGCAGGGCTCATAGCTGGCACCCTCTCAAAGAAGAACGCTACCAATATACTAGCATAGCCAAAGTTCTTCCGTCTCCCCCTCCTACAGTCGGACAATTGCCTCTTCATGATGGGGGCAATTCCCGTGCACCAATCAAAGAGGGTACCTCTAAAGCAGTCCATCGCCACTCTCATCTGAGTCCTGGTGGCCATGTGTAACCCTGCTGACCCTGAAAGTCTGACAATGGTACTGGCCAATACCTGTAGTGTAAGATCCTGAATATCTGCAATGAGAACGTTGCTGCCTTTCTTTTGAGTACCAAGCCTGCAGAATACATCGATATAGTTCTGGACACTCAAGGGGTCTCCACCCCTGCCAGTGCCTTCCAGGTTCACCGGTGCTCCCCGATGTGACAACCCGGTTATGAAGTAGATGTCTTGTGTGGTAAGCTCCAAAGTCTCACCCTGGATATTGAACATCCCCAGGTCATGGTCCCAGTAATGGACTAAGAACTCTAATATGCGGACATTGGCCCGCATGGGCGATGTGCAAAAGAACTTGAGAAGCCCACTAGTCCTCAATGCTTGGATAGTAGGTGGGCTTTGGAGAGCCGCTTGATCCATAGCTTCATGTTTCCTCTCTCTCCACTCCAGCACCATGTTTTTCCTGACAAAAACATACAATTTGATTCAGTATTCAATAATAAAATTTTAAAAATCTTGACTATTTTTAAACATTTGACCTATCACGCAGCATTCGCGACTGTCCATTGGGACAAGTCGCGAACCATTCGCGACTTTCCTATGCAGCAACTCGCGAATGGAACTCGTATTCGCGACTATTAAGCTTATCAACCTGCGAATACATTTTGCCACATTTTAGGTTGATAAAAAATACTGAATTAACCCCTAAATTCAAAATTTGTTTGGATCAAATTGAAGAGCTAAGGGTGTAGATTTACCTGAAGCTGACGGTTTCTGAATCCGACGGTCCAATTGTCCACAGCGATCAATCAAAATAGAGGGTAAACTTTCCTTTTTGGTTCAAAAAGTGCAAATGGTATGAAATGTTTTGATTTTCACACTATTAATAAAAATAAAATTTCGTAAAGTGGGTCTTTTTATATAGTTTGAAATGACAATTGATTAATATCACCTTCTTTGTGCCTTGGAACAGGTTTACCAACTTTTACAAAGTGTTGATGCTTCTATAGGATGGTTTTTGCTCTTTCCAACACATGTTGGCATTTTATCACTCCACATTAACCTTAGTACTCAACATTTTTGCCACGGACTATGGTACTTTAAGCCATTAGTCCCTTGTCTCTACCATTGTTCTTCCGTGGCTAGGATCCCTTTTCATGAGTATCATTCTTATATGCCATTCCCATCCTTTGATACTCATTTCCGTCACTGTTTCAGGCCCAGGGGTCTCCTTATAGCTATTTTTCACGCCAAATAGAGCTTCTTATGAACCTCTTTTTACAAGCTATCCCTTTATAGGACTCCCCAACCTTATGGAGTTTCTTTAGGCCCAGGTCTGACTCCTTCAAAACAGACTTGACTGCCGAGTTATCTCGTCCGTTCAAGCTCGTTAAGAATATGTGAACGGGCATCCGCATTGGTGGTAGGTTATCTCTTTCTCGGACCATGCGGAATAATACGAGAAATGATCACTCTCTTTTCTTCGGAATTGAGAAGAGTATTCTCAGGTATAGGTTTATCACTTTTCCGGACCTGAGGGACTAAATTTTTGGAAAAGGAACACCTGGTTTGAGCTTAGTTTTCTCTTTTTCGTGCTCTGGACCCAAACATGAAAAAGATTCCGAATGTACTTTGTGTCTTTGTCATGCTCGTTAAACACTCAAGAACAAAGCAACGAGTTTATTGTTGTAAGCCCCATTTCTCGTAACCAAATGGATCTTTCCGAGTGATCTTGCTTTCCTTCACACTCGTAAAACTCAAGCTATTTTATGCTGTTTTGGAAGGAGCGTTGGGTAGGTGGTAATTTAACCTTTTTCGGACCTTCCCGACTAAGTACGAAAAAGGTTCACCTTTTCTTCTTCGGAAGTTAAGAGAGTTCTTCTGTGGTTTGTTTTATACTTTTTCGGCCTCAGGAGACTGAATTGGACGAAAAAGGACCCCCTTGGAGTCTTCTTTGGCATTTTCAGACTCTCTAAAAGTGAAAATACCGCATGAGCATGTACTAGTTCGGGCTCATTAAATCCACGGATCAGTGTATCAAGCATTATTTTCCCATCTCTTCAAGCTTGTTAAAAAATGAAGAGGGAACCGAGTTTACTTTCCTGGACTCATTAAAACTTAACAGGGAAGGTAAGGAAGAAGTTTTCTCTTGTTTTCAGTAATGGCAGCTTTTCATCCTTGAACATAGCACTCTTTGCTTTCCGATATCCATGTTTCAGTATACACTTGTGTTCAGCTATCACTTTGAGTTTTTTGACTCCTCCTCTTGTCCATTATACCTGGGGAATCTGTTCATGTCTCCTACATGACAGATAAGTCTAGTTGTTCTATCTATCCGTTGTATGCTGCCTTGGGTCATCTCTGTGTCGTGCTCACTGTTCAAGGATTATACCTAATGTCTGATCTATCACCTAATCCTATTACTGTTATATCTGTTATCCATTTACTTGTGTCTCCTTTCTTTTGCCCTGTTCCTAGTCACTCTTGTGATCCGTTGGAGGATCTATTGCCTTCCCTATCACAGTATGGTTCCGTTTCAGTACCTCCTGATGACGAAGACCTAGAGTTTTGACGATAGTACCTCTGGATTCACTTTCATCATTGGTGAACTCCTTTGCTTCAGTTGTCAATTATCACTTATTGGTTGACAAACTGTTGAATCCTCTCCATGTTCGACTTCAGCTTACCCTTATTCACATGGCTTGGATTGTACTGGTTCTTTGGGATCATTTATGAAGACCTTAGTCCCTCATTTTGGGCTAAGTTGCGCAAGACCATGTTCTATTCTGATATCCAGCTCCCAGATCTTTGAAGACTCATCATTATTGTATTGTGGCTTTGATCCACCTTTGTAATATACGTGGTTTCTACCCGTATCATATGATGTAATCAAATATTGTAAAGGAGCTAGTGTTCCAGTAAATTGAACATAGTATCCTCAGATGTAACTTTGTATATCATATTATTATGTATTTGTTTCAGGTACTCCCTCTGCTCCATTGAATTTCTGAGTTTCTCCAGAGTTAAATTTTATAATGTATTTCGACCATCGTTCCCCTCTAACCTCACACATTAGGGGGCATCTGTTATACACCTGAGTGGCACCTCTCCGTCCGAGTGCTGATATCCCTCATGTCGGCACACAAAAGGACACTTATGGATAGAGGTTTGCCCTTAACACTATAGCTTGGCTTGTCATGAAATACATTCTACCTTCATCCAGCTAGTTACTTTGCCATTTAGCCATGTTGGGATGTATTCGCGACTCTCCTTATTGACAACTCACGAGTCATTCGCGAGTCTCCTTCACAGCAAGCCGCGAATCTTTGTATTCGCGGGTTGCGCTTATACAGAGTTGCGAGTCATTCGCGGGTTGCTCTACTACATACCCGCGAATGGGCTCCTTAACATGAAAACACAAAATCACGCGCTAATGGGAGTTTAGTTAAGTCATTTTACTTAATCTCCCTAACTGCTATAACCTCCCTAACCTTTGAGAACTGCCTTATTTCACCCATATAAATACAGGCCTTGGGGAGAGTTGTAGGGACTTACACTTGGGAGCAAAGTTATGCTGGTGGATTGTTTACAGAAGTCTTTGGAGCAGTGAAACTCAGAATCTTTTGGTGACAGAGGAGTCCTTGTCTCAGACGTTTGGTTGTACTCTGAACTTTCTCATTATTGATAATAAAGAGATTACTTCTTCCACATGTGTCTTATATGTCTTAGTTTGATAATTGTTTATGCTTCAGTATTTCATATTTGAATTATCTAACCTGCTAACATATATATATGAATCATACTATGTCTGGAAGATTGTCTCTGAACAGGTGAAAGAGGAGTGAACCTTGAAGACTTTGGAAGTGGAGCAGATCGGAAGAGGACTAGCAAGGATCGAACGTCGTTAAACAAGTAAGTTCCTTTAATCCTCCTATTTCCTATTCTGCACTTTAGAAGTCAATTGTCTGCAAGTGTTTGAGTATGTTGGTAACCCCCGACCTACGATTATTAGGTGCATAATCCCTTACAACAGCTTGCCGGAGTAGTGAATTTGGAAAGAGACTCTAGGGTTTTGTCTTTTTTTTCTAAATCAGAAAACTTGTTCTAATTAAAATAAACCAAGACTCCTTCCTCGTATGCTCTACACCGCTGCAGCTTGTCTGATCAGTTGGTTGTATCAGAAAGGGATACGAGTTACTAGATCTAATAGGAAAATCCACACAAGTAATTTTCTTGAGAACTCGGGAGGTTGCAAAGAGTAATCACTAGAGTCAGGGGGCTACTCTAAGCAGGTCTATCCTCGCCCTGTTGGACACTTGGTATTACTGCTTTAGCACTCAGTTTGAAGGGACTTGACTTGTTGGGCCAAACCCACAATTTACCCATTCCTTAATCAATTCATTTAATAATTTAAAATTTACCAACTGAGACACTGCAATACTTTCACTGAGACTACACTAGCAACCCACTTTTGCAAGCACTTTTTTCATTTTGGCACTGGTCTTTTCTGTTCCTTTTTGCATAAGTTAATCTCGCAATGTGTCATTGAATTTTGTGTATCTAATTTGAGTTAAGGTGTTGCTAAGGTTAATTTTTGTTGGCGGTAATTGGTAATTTCTTAAATTCATCCATTCCATATTAAAACTCCTAGAATTAATTACTTCTTTCGTAGAGTAAAAACCTTAGATTTTACTTTTCATTAGGGTCCACCCCCCTTGGCTTCACTAGGAGTTGGCCTAGACGGAGGAGCTGAGTATCAGGTGACAGCACTTGGCTCGAGCTTACCCCCAAGGTCGCACCCACTGGCTTGAAGATTTCTGCCACGTTACCCGAGGTGCGAATTAGGCGGCAACAACACCTACTTCCAAAGATTCTGAAGTATTCTACTGAAGTTGGTCTTCTTCTCCATATTTCAGATGGCATCTTGTTGTTATCAACTCTCAGTTGGGCCTTATTAATGTTGTACATAGCTGCTCATACTGCTTCTCTACAAAATGTTTTGGCCACTTTTGCTTCTAGTAGCACAATCCTTGCTGCCTCTTGAACAATTCTATTTTTTCTTTCTGTGATACCATTTTGTTGGGTAGAATGAGCTGTACAATATTGCCTTCTAATGCCATGCTTTTCACATAAAAATTTGAATTCATTGGAGGTGAATTCTTCCCCATTGTCTTACCTTATACACTTAATTTTAAGACCACTTTCATTTTCAACCTTGGCTTTAAAGAGTTTAAACTTCTCAAAGGATTCATACTTTTCTTTAAGAAAGGTTACCCAGACAATTCTAGTGTCATCAATAAATAACATATATCTCTCACCTTGAAGTGTTTTGAACTCTGCTGGTCCACAAAGATCAGGATGCATTAACTCCAAAGGCTGTAATGTAGATGTAGACAAGATTCACACATTCTGGTTTCAGGCTTAGATAGTTTTGGAATTCCTCTTACTGCTTCGTTCTTGCTAATTTTTACCAAATTATCAAAATTTAGATGCCCAAAAGTCTTTTTGTGTCAAAGCCAATTGGTGTCTATTTGACCAATATGTTAGATTTTCTACTTTAATTCAAATTGATTAGGATCTTTAATTGAAAGAGTAACAAGCACAACAAAATACACAAGACACAAAGATTTTCCTTGGGGAAATCTTAAAGGAGAAAACTCCGCAAACTTCCTCAGAATAGTTCTATCACTAATATAATATCCATAAGATGGAAAAACCCAAGAATAAGAAGTCTTCTGCAGCTCTCTCTCTTTCTTCTCTAGCGAACTTGTCCTCTCTTTGTTACTCATATGAATTGAGTGAGTGTGTGTCGAAATAAGGAAGGGTGCCTCCCTATTTATACACATCAATCGACATTACCTAAAACCTAACTAGGTCGACCTCTTGACCTAACAAGGTCGACTTCTCCTAGGGAGACTCAAAAATACATTTTACTTTATTTATTCTGGGGACTACTACCCCGACTTACAATGAAGGTTTTACCTCATGTTGATGCCTGGAAAAATCCCAGGTACCGACAGTAGGGATTCTCCCCAATAACCGTTCCCAATTAGATCGTTTACTATTTGGAATGGGGAATCTGTCCGGTTAGCGGCCCAACTACCGTAGAATTAAAGAAAGCTTAAAGTCTGTTTTACCAGTTGCAGCCTGATCCACCGTTTATATGATTTTATATTTAGGGATGAAATGCAAGTGCCTAAGCTAAATGCAAGTGACAGGGAAGTAAGAGCCTCAACCCGTGATGCGTAGGTTCTTACCTGTCGTCTTATCACTCTTACCCCTCGGTCGCTATTAAGCAAATCTATCGTATTCTAATTTATTCTAGTCTAGTCTAACCTATCCCCAGGGGAGCAGAGATTATACTTAAATTAATTGAATAATGTACTGCAATGCTGCTAGTGAAATTTTATAGGTAGCTGTCCAATTATACATACATAATTACAACAATAAAGATAAACAAAGATAGCTTTGTTTTATTGACACTTTCATTATTCATTTGTGTCCTTGTGTCCACGAGATTTCTAACAGAAAATAAAATCATTCATAACATGCAGAAATAGTTCAACAGGTTGGAACGATCTCACATTTATGTAGCATGTCTAAAGCAAAAATAATTCACATTTAGCAATCCACATAATCCATTCTGAAAAACTCGTACAGTCCTTCCTTCATCAAAATTTGGTTCTCTTTTATTTATAAAAGAAGTAGTTCTGATACAAATAGCTTCAGCATATGTGTGCTAGAAAAAAGTCCTCTTTCATCTCTATTCTACCCCTATTTATACAATTTACATATGACTTTTCAGCTACCCTAGCCTCTTAGGCTTCCTTGACTCTTAAGTTACAAAATTTTGTCTTCTAGTGAGTCCCACTATGAAAATTGGAATAAATTTAAATATTACATGAAGTGCCCAAACGAAGACAACAAATTCTAAGTGGGCCCAACTAGTTTCTTAATAAAAACGCCCCATGCAAACGCGTAGCTACTTCATGTTTGGATAGATGGGATTCTATCTCTTACTTTTGGTGAGGTCTGCATCAACAATTCCTCAAAGAGACATTTATGAACTGAAGCCTGTATAACCCAAACTCGGATCTCTTCCTCGCCAATGCTTTCAATCTTTTGAATGCTTTCCTTGTCTGTCTGCAGCTTGTCTTGGAGGTTCTTTAAATGTTAATATTTTTCTAGGAAATCCTGGACTTGAGCTGTTGCTGAAGCTTGACATTTATTGTGAGTTGAACACATCCTCTTGTAGAACTCATTACACTTTTATGTAGTTTTATCAATAGCTGTGCTCAATCTTCCTGTGGCTTTGCTGTTGAAATTCAATAGTGCCAATTCCATCTTCAATCCTCCTGTAGTCTTTTGAGGCATGTTATCCGATCCAAGTCAGTTGACTCTGCACAAGCTCTGCAACTTCTGATAACCTTTTTTTGAACTCTGATGAGTCATGTGCTATTTTCAGCACTTGATATGCTTCCTTGAGTTTCTCAAACTCTGAGAGAATATCATCGTGTTTCCTTTTTAAATTTTGTCCATCTCCTCTTTCTTTTCTCAGAGTTTCCTTCATCTGGGACATCTTTTCTTTATACTGCTCAGTATCCTCGACCAGCTTACCGACATTAACTGCGTTGGCTTGGGCTGCTGCTACGCCTGGCATTGCGAGAAGTCGAGGATATTCATCGTTCCTATGCATAATTGTCTTTTCAATCACCATAACTGCCACAGGTTGATCACCCATCTTTATCCTCTTTTCTGACCTCCTCACAATTCTTTTCTTTTCCAAAAAAAAAAAGATTGTGTCGAGGTTTTCTGCCTGTTCACGGGATGGAGTAAAAGGTATCAATACAAGCTCTACTGAGGGACTTGTTCACGGGATGGAGTAAAAGGTATCAATCCAAGCTCTACCAAGGGATCCCGACTCCCCGTCAGTGCATCTCTCGATGGGCCCGTCAGTGCATCTATTGATGGGCCAGGAGGATCAACTGAATTGTCACAAGCTTGGTCCTGCTCCAGATATTCCCGGTCTCACTCTTCCTGCTCATTCTTTTTAAGCTCTTCAGTTTCCTTTTCTGCCTCTTCTCTTACTTGGTCCGCCTCCTTTTGCATCCTTTCATCTTCTTCTCTTTGCTTCTGGTCTTCTTCCTCTTTCTTCCTTTGTGCCTCTTCCGTTATCAACTTCTCTGTTTCTTCGACTAATCTTTGGACTTCCTCTTCTTTTTTCTTGGCATCTTCTTCTCTCTATTTCTGCTGCTCAGATGTGTTGTTATTGCTGCCTTTGCCCTTGTTATCACCAACCTTGTAGTTTCCTATGTGAGGTGGATCCATGATGGATGGTGGAGGGATCGAAAACTAAGGAGGTGGAACCAAGATTGCCTCGACTCCCAAATGGATGGTTGTCACGCCAATCAAGGAAGTCTTCGCTTTATGTTATCTTATCCCAAGACAACAAAGAGGGAGACCCAGATCTACTCCTGACAGGAGAGATCAAATCTAGACACCAGATCAGATCAAATGGACTTGAGGTACGTAAGGTGTAAGGTAATGGAAACCCTAGATCTATGGATGATGTCACTAGGTGAACTGAGGCTTTGGATAATAGTTTAGGAAGTGTGAGGCTTGATCCAAAGTATTGTTGTGCCCTCAAATATGTGAGCGATTCGCTTCATTTACTTGGTTAAGACACCAATTGATAGTGAAGTTTTGTGCCAAGTAAGCAGTATGATGAGTTAGCAATGATGAACTCTGTGTGAGTAGTATTGACTACAATTGTATATATGGTAAAGCTATGATGCACTCCTATTGATGTGATGACACATGCCTTTAAGATGACGATGATATTAAGATGAACATGCATGCTATGGTGTGATGACACTCTTCTATGCACTATGATGTATGCTTGATACATGATGATGATGATAGTACATACCCTATGACTTTGATGCATAACCTATGATGATGTCTAGTAATAGAAGAGCAGAGCTACTTCAGTGAATGGGTTTGACGAGCAGTGTATGTCAGTGGTATATATACAATGATGATTTGGTAGTGATAAGAGAGCAGAGGTTATCAGCAATAGAAAGTACAAGGTTTGGTATGTGACGGGTCCACAAGTTCGGCAATCTCTTTCTTATTTGGGTGGCAGGACGAGGCAAGGAAAGGAGGTTAGATCCTCCTTCCGGTTGAAGCCGGAGAACTAGGGAGTTGTAGCTTCGTTCAGGTTGTATCCTGTAACTCAGGAGGTTGTAGCCTCCTTCCAATTGTAGCTGGAAAATTGAAGTCATTGTAATAAGGGGGTTGTTGCCTCCTTCTAGTTATTTTTGGAAAACTATTATTAAAAAGGCTTTTGTGGTTTTTTACCCCCAGGACTTGGGTTTCTACGTAAAACATTATTGTGTACTGTGTATTTAGTTATTTTCAAGTACATTGATGATATGTTGTGATTGGTGATCAACAACTTGCTTTTGATTAAAAATTTTAGGTTGTGCAAATACTGATTCACCCCTCTCAGTATTTCAATAGTGGGTCCCTTGCATAAGGTTATCAATTGATTTTTTTTACTTGACCAATTTTTTAAATTTACTAAGTATTGAGGAATTGTACTTAAAAAACAATTTTTTTCATTCTCTGCAAATGTTTTAATAATCAAATATGAATTTTGTTTTTTCTTCACTAAAGCTAAGGAATAATGTTAATGCACAACATCCAATAAAAAGAATGAGTTGTACTAAAAAACATTTTTTCATTTTCTGCAAACCAATGCAAATATTAAGGTGTTAAAATGGCCATCTGAACATTTTTTCATTCTCTGCAAACCAATGCAAATATTAAGGTGTTAAAATGGCCATCTGAACATTTTTTCATTCTCTGCAAACCAATGCAAATATTAAGGTGTTAAAATGGCCATCTGAACATTTTTTCATTCTCTACAAACCAATGCAAATATTATTCTTTAAAATGGTTATTTGTTTGTTTGTTACTTTAGTTTTGCATGTTTTATTTCTAAAATTACAAAGATAATCTGGAATACTATTATTTGGGTGATAAATGGCTTTGTAAATTAGAAGGTTCTTGTGCTTAAGTTTTTCTAAAAATACAATAGAAATATTAAACAAACTCCAATAGAAATAATGAATTGTATTATAATTCAATAGAAATAATGAATTGTATTATAGCAAGTGAACATATGCATTCACCATAAACCAATGTCAATGTTGAGGCTCTTAAAAGAGTCAATATGTTTGTTTATTATTATTATTATTATTATTTATGTTGTGGGCACTTTAATTCATACGCATGTCT
Source organism: Pseudotsuga menziesii (assembly GCA_001517045.1). NCBI lineage: Eukaryota > Viridiplantae > Streptophyta > Pinopsida > Pinales > Pinaceae > Pseudotsuga > Pseudotsuga menziesii. The sequence goes on from LPNX011161926.1 coordinate 14,353, forward strand.
ACCTACTCTTGATATTCGATACAGGGAATTGGATTATCATGTTTTCTTTTGACATGCTCTAATATCTAGTGCTTAACTGTTCAAAATATTTAGTGCATTAATTGTTTAAAATGTTTTTTAAGTAGGCCTTATGATAACGTAGTGGGTCCCTTGCACAAGGTTAGTGCTTAACTGTTCAAAATATTTAGTGCATTAATTGTTTAAAATGTTTTTTAAGTAGGCCTTATGATAACGTAGTGGGTCCCTTGCACAAGGTTAGCAATTGATTTTTTTTTACTTGGCCAATTCTGAATGTACTTCAAGTATCGAGGAATTGACTTCTCATGTTTGATTGTGTGTGGAGTCTTTTGAATTTGAAATGACGATCCATGAGGGGGATTTTTTTTTCTTAGCAAACAAATGTAGAAAACAAAATACCACAATGTTTATTCCATTTCACTACATGCTAGAGATAGTTCAAAAGACTTTAGATGCTATAGATATACATCACACAACTTCTCCTTATACATCCTTATATGACTAAACTTCACAAAAATTGACAACTGTATATTTATATGTACTAGAATAATAGTTTAATACAAGTAAAAAACATGAAAACTTAGATTTCGGAGAAAACATGGCCACTATGGCCTTCTTCTCGTCGTTGTTCATCTTTACCAATGTCCTTGGAGTTCGAAGTTTTCATGATAGCATTGGCCAGTTGTCATGTAATGCCCTATTCCATCAACTTGGAGGACACATATCGAGCGCTTTGAGATTGAGCATCCCGAGACAGACTAAGAATTATATTGAAATACATTTGTCATTGATCAATTGAATAATTTTCTTTCTCTCCACTTTTTATTTCAATGGCCCCTTTCCTAGTGTCTCGGTGAGAATTATGAGTGTTAATGCAATCAACAAACCCCCTCAAACCATCTATTTATGAGTTCATATTCCTCATTGTCCTCTGTATCTCCCAAATGTATTCTTCCTAGCCATACTAGAGTGCAGAGAAAACCAAGGAAAACAAATATTCCCCACCTAGGGTATGTTCACTCCAAATTGAAGTCAAGCCATAGCAAGAAAAAAATAGACCTTTGCACAATCAATAACAAGAGAAAATACTTATTCCTTTCCTACTTAAAAAAGACACAGATGGGGCAGGTTTCCTTACTTATTTTCTATGCACAGGGAGAGAAGGCCAAGCCTGTGCAGATAGAGCTAGAATTGTCTCCTCGCTTCGCATCCCAAGCCTTACTGCATCTCTAGTATTGCCCACCAAAGTTCTCCTACCATCACTGGAGAGAAACCACAAGAGGTCCATAAAGGAAACAACATTCAAGAAAGGAAACATGTGAAGGAGGGGACCAAGAGCATGGGGGAGTGTTATGGCTCCCTTGCTTGCCATGAAAATTGAGAGATGGATCACACGAGGAAGGATACACTAGTTGCGCTAAGAGGCGCTCTACAGCCCAGTATAAGGGAGATCTCTAAGTCCATCTGGATTGCAAGGAGAGGGAGACCGCCAATAATTTTTATGTTTAAACATGCACCACAGAAGTTAATCACAAAAAAATCGTCGATTGATATGAGTTAGAAAATCACGCACTGGTCATATACATAACCAATAGCTTGAAGGTCAGAAACAACTCAGCATTCTCTTGCAAAATTGGCAGCGATAGGGGACATCGATTATACTTATAATTGACACAACAGGCACTGCATAATTAAGGTCAAAGCGTTATGAACACGATTGACTGTTTTAATTATTTACTATTAGACTCCGGGGTTTACAGATCCGCTAAAAACTAGTTATTATTCCTAGGAGTTAAGACCAGGAATTAATTAGTGCCAAAAGAAAAGATACTTTTACACGTCAAATGAAACGTAGCGCAAACAACAACAAAAATAAAAGTAAGAATACCCGCAATAATACTTATAAACTCTCCCTTAATTCAGATTCTGAGTTTAAAGTAATGATAGAAGCCCAATTACAGATGTAACTGCTATAATTTTCCGTGATCAACTTTTTACTAAGTTTAAAGCAAGAATTTTCCGTGATCAACTTTTTACTAAGCTTAAAGCAAGAATATTTTCCTGGAAAGAAAATAAGGAGATCCGCGATTAAATATTTACTAGTTCTAGGAGTATTTGAATCCTAGTAGAACTTCACACCAGATCTATTAGGTCCAACCAAATTAATCAAAAACATTAAATCTGATATAATCACAAAAATATGACGTAGCGTAATATTTTTAAAGGATGCCAGTCAAGGATCTGGGTGAAGAGTATCAAATTTGGTGAGTCCTTTATTTATTTTTAATTCTTAAATTCATTAAAGTTATTAATAATAAAGAAATTAAAGATAACCAGTGTTAAAATGTGAGTAAAATTAATATAGTAATTATTTGTTCTTCATTTATGTACAATTGCATAACCTAAACTTGAAGAGGCCAATTTCAATTTGCATATTTCTAGTAGCACAAGGATTTTGTTACAATGTACATCCTTGCAACACTAGGGACGGTATAATTAAGTTTTTACAAGTAACTAAACGCATTGTAAGATGTATTTCAATTTTGATAAGTAATATCACTTGATGTATAGGTTTAGATTGCTTTGAAAATCAAATTAAAGGACATGCAATATTGTAGAAGTACAAAGACATAGTATGAAGCACAATACTATGGAGAAAATCAAATTTTGTTCATGAATATATTGGTGAAAAACATTGCAATGTACATAGCATTATAAATCATAATGCCCCAAAAACCTAAAATCCAAAAACACTATTGTTAATTGGCGGAGATGAAAAATTTAGGAATGTTGGTTATGGTGATTCTAGTATGTCAACTTGTCGCCATAACTCTTTCCCATATGAGCTCTGTTTGGGCGTTCTTTGGACCGTTACAAAGCTTAGTCGATGTTCTACGTGTTAGATTGATAAAATGGTTGGGCTATGAAAATCACTAAAAAAAATGCATGAGGGGGACCAAAAAATGCGTTGGATAGGACTCATGTTTATGATTATATTTGTGATGGCTGTAGTTCCAAATGGCCACTTGGATCAATGATTCCCTCTCCGAAAGGAATGGTATCCATTGTGTTAAGTTGTCTCATTAAATGGAGAAAGTTTCTCTTTTTGACAATCCAATAGAGTTGTATGCATTGTTGGTGAGTTCTCTTCATCTTGGTGACCATGTTTTGATCTATTATAATGTGTTCAAAGCACCTGGGATTGAGATGTTTAGGGGCCAAGTGCTCTACCACCGAGGGCTTTACTTGTTGACCAATATCCTATCACGTTAGTTCATATTGTGGGTTTTAAAATTATCAAAAATTGAACCAATATATTGCAGGTATTGGGGGGATGAGGGGTTTAGTGTGGGGGTGGGTAGGGTGGTTTATAAGGATTGAGGTATAAAAAGGGGTGGGGAGGAGGTTTTAAGTATTGGGAAGGGGTTTCAACAAAAAGAGTTTGGGTCAATATTTCTCGAAATTAAGGGTATTCTTTAATATCCCACGATCGCACGTGCCATGTGAGAGGTTCACTAAGTGAAGTCCCCGTGAATCCGATAAAGGGTGGAATATTCAATTCAAAAGCATTCTTAACCAAAACCTTGGTGATAATGTAAGGCCCATATCAAAGTGGTATGTGCTTCCAGTGGGAGAAGGCAAGTCACTTTTTTTGCAACTACAACCATGCATTGGAACCAAACTTAAACATAAGTGGCATTCAATGTTGATCGTGCCATTGTGTGTACATGGAATTTTCTTGTTGGATTTGTGGGATTCATTTAATAAATTTTGTTTTTATGTTTGCCTTGTTTGAAGAAGAGGAGAAATATTCCTTTGTTGATGCACACCTAAAAAGGGTTATGACCAAAATAATTGTGAAGAGTTCTATTGTAGGTTGTTGCCCCTGCCAAAAAATATGGTCTTTGACAATTCAGATGATCTAAACATGCTTGAAGAAGAACTTTATTGTGGCTTTTGTTGTGACACTCCTTTTGTAAGATGTTGATATTACCATATAGTATTGATCAACAACCACAACAATACAATCAAAAGTAAGACTTGGTTGAGGGAAAACATGACCCAAAATCCATGGAACTTGATTCCCAAGGTTTATTAGGTATGGAAAAGGAGTGTACATTCCTACTTCTTGATTGCAGGATAAGCAACGGATACACACAATGCAAGATATGATACACATGTTGACGCCATGTTGAAGCTTTGGCCAATAGAAGTCATTTTACAACACTCCCATTGTCTTCTCCAAATTGAAATGCCTTGCCATTTAATTGTAGCGTGCCTCCCAAATCATTTTCTCATGCTCACTTGAAGGAACATAAGGATGGCCTAGATGGCCTGAAAGTATGTCTTGGAGGTGAAAGTCTAAGACTTGTTTACTTGCAAACAATCTCTAGTATGTAGCACCAAAATTAAGATCATTGTCATACAATTGAGCCCACTTGAAGTCTTATGCCCACAAGAAGGGGCACTCACTTTCCTCATGATCCTTAAGTTCCTCTAGTTGGACCTTAACGATAGCAATAGTAACAATGAGTTTTGTGTAAATGATCTATTTTCCCATGTCTAAAAACCATATGGCATTAGGGTACAATTAGTGTCTGAGGCATTTAATGTGGAGAGTAGCATTTGTTTAGTGTGGAAATTATCAATTTTGTGGTGCTCATACCACTTTCTCATGTCCTCTGACTAATCATTTTATTCCTTGCATATGATTGTGATTGGTTGTCTTGAGGTTGGTTACCTTTTCTCTATTCTTTGTTATAATAGTTAGGGTTGATTTTGTTGCTCGTATTGTGGTTGATTTTCATCTCCAAACTTTTTATTTTTTTACGAATTTTTTTCCATGCATTTGATGGCATAACAATGACTAGAAACCATCAAAGAAATGCCCTTAAAATTTAGTTTTGTTTGGATGCATTTGTATAGGCCATTTTGATATGGTAGAAAAAATTGTCATCTAGAGTTCCCAATACCTAGTGTTCTAGGGTATGAAAGGCATTGGTGTACTTTGACATAGTCTGGGCTTTACCTTGGTAGAAATTAAGGAATCCAACTTGTTTACTATCCTTCATAGTTTCCAATGTGTAAATACTCCTCCTTGAGAGAGTGAGTTTTGTGTCATACAATTCAAAATATCTAGTGTCTTGTACAAATTGTGTATCGCACCAATATTTGACACGGGGAAGGGCCTTTAGGAGTGAAAAAGTAATCTTTTCATTATTGGAAAAGTTGTGAAAAGAGAAATAACCCTTTCGCATAGTTAACCAACTCTTAAAGCTTCTACATCTATCTTTGCTTAAAATAGAGGGATGCCAAAATTAGCTTTCACCTTGAAGGGTGTTGCTTCTCTGAAATAATTGCTTGTTGAACATGCATCCATTGTCATTGGGTGATGCCAAAAAAATTGGTTGAAATGTCTTGTCATCTTATTCCTCTGTCACTCTAGGGATCCCTATAGAAACAACTTTATAGGGTCTCATTCTCCATTATCTTTCTTTTCATTTTCCATGGGAGGCCACTTGGATTGTCACTAGGATTGGATTAGTTTAAGGCTTAATGTTTTGTATCTTGACCTCATTGAGGGCATGCTTGGATAAACAAGAGAGGGGGATTGATGCCACTAATCCAAATTGAATTGACACAAGCGATGCAAACACAATATTGAAGCACAATATTACAATGAAAACTGAATTATGTTAATGAATAAACTAGTGAAAACGCCACATTTTACATATCAATACAAAAATGGCTAGAATGGAAATAATGTATCTTGAAGAAAACATCTGATGGATATGCTCATCCGTAAAAATACCATAGCAAGAAAGTTGACACTACATAATATCATATTGTCAAAACCTCTAAGAGGTAAGAACCTTAAAATCTAGAAACCTTAACACTAGGAGTTGATGTGGAAAAATAAATATAGGATGCTCATCCACAAAAATACGATAGAAAGAAAGTTGACATTACATAAAATCATAATGTCAAAACTTCTAAGACAACAACCTTAAAATATAGAAACCTTAACATTAGGAGTTGATGTGGAAAAGTTAATCTAGGCTTTACGGATCTTGGTTGGTATGTCAACTTCTTGGAGCTGTAACTTTTGCATACAAACCCCATTTGGGTAGACCAATTTTGAACTTCTCATCATCTAAGGTTTCTAGATTACATATAGTTTTTACTTTACATATATTACAAAGTGAAATAACTTCTACAAGATGTTACATTGTTAGGATTTGAAATCCTTAACAAATTTATTCAATCTTATCTAAGTACAATAAAGTAAATTTAAGAGAACTCACTCTCTTTAGTAAAATTGACTTTGACTTTCAAAAATCCATGTAACTTCTAGAACTCAAGGGCCTATGCTCCTGCATCAGACTCATCAGGTTAGAAAAATTCATGAACTCATGTTCATGAGTTCTTCTATAGTACTGCCACTTTTCTGTATGACTGTAGCAGTTACCCAAGTAGCATCTTCTAGTGGATGATCCTTCCACTTAATCAGGTATTCATAGTACTCATGTCCTCTAGTTTTTTTTAGCACTCTGGTGTCCAAAATCCTTTCCATTTCCATATTTTTCTCAGTAGGAATCTGTCTCTGCCATTCAACTATTTGTCCAGTATCCCTGTCTAGACTATTTTTTGTTGAAGTTTCTGCTTCAGTCTCTTTCTAAGGATACAAATATGCAACATTAAAGATAGGTGATATTCCTATATCATCTGGAAGTTCAATTTCATAAGCATTTGCTTAAAATTTCCTCAAGATTCTACAAGGCCCAATTTTCTTAAACTTCAATTTATTATAAGTTCCTCTAGGAAAGTTTTCCTTTCTCAAATATGCTAATACTAAGTCACCCTATTCAAAACTCACTTCCCTTCTCTTCAGATAGGTCCTTTTCTTATACTTGAGATTGTTCTCCTGCAACCGTTCTATAATTTGCTCATGCAACATTTGTAGGTCTAAAGCAAAATCCTCTGCATTAGCACTTATTTTCTCCATCATTCCCAAATATCTGAGCTCAAACACTCCTCTTGGATTTGTTCCATAAATAATTTTAAAAGGACTCAAACCTGTACTTCTATTAGGTGAATCATTATATGCAAACTCAACCGTGTGGTAAAGCTAAATCCCAGTGATTAGGATGTTCACTAACCAAACTTCTCAAAATATTACCCAAGCTTCTGTTTGTAGCTTCAGTTTGTCCATCAGTCTGAGGATGGTATGCTGAACTAAAATTAAGATATGTCCCCAATTTATTCCATAAAGTCCTCCAAAAATGTCCAACAAACTTAGTGTCTTTGTCTGAAACTATACTCAAAGGAAGACCATGAAGTCTTACCACTTCTTTGAAAAATTGAGTTGCAATGAGTTGCATCACTAGTCTTAGAACAAAGAAATAAAATGTGCCATCTTTGAAAATCTATCCACTACAACAAATATGGAATCATTACTTCTTTGTGTTCTTGGAAATCCCAGAACAAAATCCATACTTACAACATCCCAAGGTCTCTTTGGAATAGGTAATGGCTGATACAATCATGCATTTTGTTGTCTCCCTTTTGCATGCCGACATATTTTACACTTCCCAACAAACTTTTGTACATCTGCTCTCATTCCTAGCCAATAATAAAAAATATTCTGCTGAGCATAAGTCTTGTCATTTCCAAAATGACCAGCAAGTCCTCCACTATGCTTCTCCTTCAACAAATTCTCTCTCATTGAGCATTTAGGAATGCACAATTTACTTCCTTTGAACAATAATCCTTCCTGCAACATGAAATCCATCCATGGAATTCCATCTCTGAATACTTGATTCTGACAGGCTTCATAAGCTTCCTTGAAATCAACATCTTCTACATACACATCCTTCAAATTCTTTAATCCAAGAACATTCACTTGGAATTCTTGCAAAACTAAACATCTTCTGCTCAAAGCATTTGCAACCTTGTTAGAATTTCCACTAATCATGTTTCTGATTTAAATTTTCCTTCTTAGTTATGAATTGCAAAGCATGATTGTCAGAATATAAAATACATTCTTTAGGCATGAGGTAATTCCTCCATTTATTCAGAGCTTGAATTACTGCATAGAATTCTTTGTCATAGGTGGAGCATTTCTGTTTTGCTTTATTCAGTTTCTCACTGAAATATGCAACTAGTTTGTCATCCTGACTCAATACTCCTCCAATAACACTTCCACTAGCATCACATTTCACAGAAAACAATTTACTGAATTTTGGGAGAACCAAAATAAGCTTCTTAGTAATCTTCTCCTTTAGTAACTTGAATCCCCTCTTTGCTGCAACAGTCCATTTAAATGGTTGTCTCTCTTTCTTAAGTGTGTCTAAGATTGGAGCACATATTCCACTAAAATTCCTTATGATTTTCTTGTAAAAACTTGCCAATCCATGAAAACTTCTTACCTCAAACATATTCCTTGGAGATGGACAATCTTTAATTGCTTTCACCTTCTCTGGATCCATTTTCAATCCTTCTTGTGAAATTACAAATTTTAAATAAACCAATTCTGTCTTTCATAAAGAAACACTTTTTTAGATTTATCAGGAGTTTTTCTTCATACAATTACTTTAAAACCATATTTAAGTGCTTAACATGTTCTTGTTTTACTGAAAACAAGAATATCATCCAAATAAACTATGACAAACTTTCCTATGAATTCCTTAAGTACTTCATTCATCAATCTCATAAAAGTACTAGGTGCATTAGTTAACCCAAAAAGCATAACTAAGCATTCATACAACCCACCGCTAGTCTTGAAAGTTGTCTTCCACTCATCTCCTTCTCTCATTCTTATCTGATGATATCCACTTTTCAAATCTAACTTAGAAAAATATTTAGCACTACTCAAGCAATCCATTAAATCATCCATTCCAGGTAAAGGAGAACGATACCTGATAGTGATTTTGTTTATGGCTCTGGAATATGTACACATTCTCCATTCTCCTCCTTTCTTAGGACTCAATACTGTAGGTACAACACAAGGACTTAAACTTTCTCTGACCAAACCTTTGTTTATCAATTCTTGCGCTTGTTTACTAATCTCCTCATTCTCTACTGGAGTCATTCTATAAGCAACTTTGTTTGGAAAATTAGCTCCAGGAATCAGATCTATATGATGACTGACACTTCTAACATGTGGTAGTTCATTTGGAAAATCATCCACAACTATGTCTACATACTCTTCTAGTGATTTTTGAATTTCAACAGGTAATTCATCTATTCTAGTGTTGGTTGCAACAGTTCTAGGTTTACCGACAATAGCAAAACTTACCTCTTCTTCTTGCAACCGTTTCAGAAATTCTTTTTCCTCCACCGACAATAATTTTGGACTGGTTTGTTCCTCTATATTCTCATTCTCTAGGGAAACAAGAGTATGCCTTTTGCCTTCCTTCTCCAAGACAAAAAGTATTTTCGCTGCCATTGTACACTACATTTCTGTCCTACTGCCATGGCCTACCCAACAACAAATGACACACATCCATAGGTACATCACCTAAAACTTGATCCTTGTAACTTCCAATCTGGAAATCAACTCTGCACTGCTCATTAACTAACACATGGTGTCCTTTCTGTAACCAAGAAACTCTATATGGTGTAGGATGTACTTCTTTCTGCAATCCTAACTTCTCAACCATCTCTACAGAAACTAGATTATTGGTACTTCCATTATCAATAATCAATTTTCAATACTTACCTTGAGATTTGCACATTGCCTTAAACAAATTCTTCTTCTATGTTGGTTCATGTACCTCCTTGTTTGGTTTCAACAAAGTTTTTTTCATAAATAAGGCTTCTCCTGCCTCTGGAACTTCAACATGATCATCAGGTACTCTCTGTTCATTCTCATCTTGCGTAATCTGAACGTTTCCTTGCCTTGCGCCTCCCTCTGGACAATCCCATGACATGTGACCTGTCTTACCACATGTGTAACACCTAACCTCATAATTTTTGCCTCTTCCTCTTCCTCTCTAAGGTCGTTATTGCTGACTTGATGATTCAGCTTCTTCCTTCTGAACTGAAAACTTACATTTTCCAGTCCGTGGCCCCTTAGCTCTGTAAGCTTGGCCTTTTCCTTTCCCTGAGTTATTTTTCCTATTCAGTTTCTCCTCCACTCTTAAAGCACATTGGTATGCTTCTTCAACTGATTTAGGTGAAAACAAACTCATCTCATCTGGAATGTCCATTCTAAGACCATTCATGTATTTGGATACCTTCTCAGAATTATCTTCTGTGTATCCAGCTCTAATATTTACCTTATAAAACTCCTTTGTATACTCCCTGACAATAAGCAGTCTCTGTCTCAAGTTCTGCATCTGCCTATACAAATCAAGTTGATAATCTCTGGGTTAAAACTTGTCTTTCAACTTGAAAATCATTCTACTCCAACTTTTAATTGGTTGTTTATGTTGTCTTCTCCTTTCTTCCTATACACCATACCACCAAAGCAAAGCATGTCCTTTGAGTCTAGTCACAGTAAACTTCACCTTCTTATCCTCAGGAACTTCAGCAAAATCAAAATGTTTGTCCATTGCATTGATCCAATCAACTAATTCTTCAGGATTTAACCCTCCATTGTATGTAGCTATCTCTACTCTAGATTTTGAACTAGCCCCAATGACTGGATTTAACAACTTTAAACCAATATTCTCATCTGTCACCTCTTCTCCGGGTTCAGTTTCCTGTTCATCTTCACTGACATCACCTGCTTCAAGATCTCTTCTTCCAGCTTCTCTTATGGCTTCCATTTCTTCTTGCAGAATTCTCAATTCCTCCATCACTTCTGGCTTAGCAACAGGTATAGCTCTTCGGCCTCCTCTACCATGTCCAACTGGAACTCTAAATGCCATTTCTGAAGGTAACAAGTTTGTCCCCAAACTATTACTATTCAGATTCTCTCTTGCTTCTTCCAAAAGTAAAGGTGAAAATAAAATTTTCCCTTCATAAGCAAGAGCAATTTACTAATCCAGGCTTTGTTACCACTTGATGCATGGGTGTCGTGAAGCAGTGTTTTAAACCATGAAAAAAATCGACTTGCACATAGTTTACACTAAATGCATATGATAGTTTTTCAATAGATCCATAACCAAATATTCAGAAATTTAACAAGAATTCAAATGGATGCAGACAAAAAACGTAGACAAACTTACAGATTCCCAATGAAATCGTCAATCACACAAACTGTCAATTCCTGAGACAAATTAACGTAAATTTGTAAGTTTTTCTCAATTTTAGCCATCGGGTTAAATGTAAAAAATATCTCAGTTTGATGCCCAACCCAGAAATGCATAAGGCTGGAAATAACATGAATTTTCAGACTGAAAGAAACACTGTTGTAACTCAACTTTTAATGACAGAAAATGAAATAAATGCACACCATGAAATTTTCAGACATAGTAAATTTTCGACAACATGCCTAGGAAAAACCGACAAGGGGAAAACCTGTTAAGAGAGAGAGAGAGAGATTTTATTTTCATGAAAATTTTACAGCAATAACTTAGAAAAATTCCAAACGAACTTATCTCAATTGGAGAATTTTTCTGTCTCATTTTTCGTGCAAGCAATAAAAAATACAACTCTAATTGTTTTCCTGTAGCATCCTCGAAAAACGTGCTGTTGTACGGACTATACAACATCTTGTTGTACGGCTTGTATGACTAGCAATAAATGCCGGAAAACCGTGCTAACCTCTACCTCAGTTTTGTGCCCGATTTCAGCGTTGGAAAATGTGCATGGTTTCTGCTTGTACCTTTCTCGAGAAATGTGCCCATGTACGAATCCGTACAGTACGGTATGTACAAACTGCATGCAATAAATTAAGCTCCTTGAAAATTGTTCCCTATCCCTTGCCTAAAAAATTGTGCCCTCAACTTGCTGCAATCTCTTCCTCGATTTGCGTGCAACAAAAATCTTCTTCTTTCTCAGAAAAAGAAAACTTTCTCTCTCAGCTCTCTTCTCTTCACTTCAATCTGCAAAAAATGAGTGCAATGGCTTTTCCTTGCCTTTTTGGTGAGAACCCTAGGGTTCATCTAATCCAACGGTTGAGATTAGACTAGATCGGTGCATGAGATTAAAAGCTCACATTTAAATCTCATAAATATTAAATTCACTCACCCACTTAAATTTATCAAAAAGTGACTTTATTCTCTAAAGTCATATTAAATGCTCATCTCAAGTCATTTAATGTAAGGTCACTTTATTTTCCCCTTTTAAGTGACCAAGGATAAAGTCACCTCAGAGAACACTTTCCTAGTTACAAAAATCAACACTCCCTTTGATCAAGGAATGTGTTCTGCACCACTCCCAACTTGTCTCTGAAGTAGAAAAACTTGCCCCTCCCCAAAGATTTCATCAGAATATCTGCAACCTGCTCATCATTGGAAATGTACTATAAAGTCACTGCTCCTCTCTGAACATAATTTGAGATGAAATGATACCTGATCTCAATATGATTTGACCGATCATGAAATACTGGATTCGTAGAGAGCTGGATGCAACTCTGATTGTCACAGAAGATCACCGTAGGCCTTAGCTCCTAACCAAATAAATTCACCAACAACTTGCGAAGCCACAGTGCCTCGCAACTGGCCTGACTGGCTGCCATATACTCAGCCTCTGCAGAACTCAAAGCAACAGACTTCTGCTTCCGACTGAACCACGACACTGCTGCCGATCCCAAACTGAAACAACATCTGGAAGTGCTCTTCCGGTCTGCCACATTGCCTGCCCAATTTAAATCTGTGAAGTCAATCAAAGTGATCCCTTCTGACCTCCTGTAGTCCAGACCATACTCCACTGTCCCTGCAAGGTAATGCAACACATGTTTTACGGCTACCCAATGCACTCTCCTAGGCTCAACCATGAACTGACTGAGAGTGTTCACCGCAAAACACAAATCTGGCCGAGAGTTGACCAGATACATCAATGAACCAATGAGTTGACAGTATAATGTAGGATCCACCAACTCTCCCTGTGAAACTACCTGAGGTGCAGGTAGCTGCTGCTCTCCTTGCTCCAACTCTTTAGACTTCTTGAAGGCCTGCTCCTCCTCAAACTTCACATCCCTCCTCCCAACAACTTTCCTCTAAGGAGGAAGGTAAATAAAGAAGGCCTTCGAAGTCTCATCATAGTCCACAAAGATTCCCTTCTCTGCGGTGGTTCCAACTTTGTCTTCTTCTCAGAAGGGACATGAGAGTAAGTCAAACTACCAAATATGCGAAAATGGTTGACCTCAGGCTTCTTTCTTGTGAAACACTCCTTAGGTATCATGTTCCCCATGAAATGATGGGGACTCCTGTTCTGAAGATATACAGCTGTACTGCATGCCTCAGCCCAAAGAAAGAAAGGAAGTGACTGGTCATGTAACATAGCTCTGGATACTCCAACAATGGACATGTTCTTCCTTTTGCCACTCCATTATGCTCTGGAGTGTATGGAACCGTCAACTGCCTCCTAATACCCTCCTGTCTGCAATATCCATCAAACTCCTTGGAGGTATACGCACCCCCGTTATCCGATTTGAGAACTCGTGTCTTCCTCCTTGTTTGGTTCTGCACAAGAGATTTGAACTCTTGGAACCTTTGTAAGACCTGCTCAGATTTCTTGCTCTTCAGGAAGTAGATCCAGGTCTTCCTGGAATGATCATCGATGAATGTCACATAGTACTCATATCCTCTCAAGGAAACATATGACATCGGTCCACACAAATATGAATGTATCAATTCAAGAACCCCTGCTGACCTGCTATCACTACTAGGAAAAGCAGTCGTGGTGTACTTTCCCAAAGCACACCCCCTGTAAACATCACTATGCTCTGTGTTGAACTCTAGTAAACCTATAACCATATGTCTCAACAACCCCAAAGCTGGATGATGTAAGTGAGCCATCCTCCGATGCCACATCTCACAAAGCTCGTTGCCGCTGCTATTTTCCAAGGCATGTTGAGGCTGAAATAAGAGCCTGTACAGTTTCCCGCATCTAACTCCAATGGAAAATGAAGTAGATGGTCCTGTAGTCTTGGGAAATACATGCACATGTCCATCTAGGGGAAGGACACCCCAAGACCTCGATCCTCAATCATGGAAACTGAAACTAGGTTCTTTTTCAACCTGGGTACATACAATACATCTCTCAAAACCATGGGACTCGTGGACTCCCTCTAAAAGGTAATGGTCCCATGCCCAATTGCTCTGACCGCCGAGTCATCTCCCAACACCACCTCCACATCAGTCTCTGTCTGTGAAAGCTCGGAGAACATCTCTCGAGCACCTATCATGTGGCTCGATGCTCTGCTATCAATATACCAAGTGCTGGAAGTAGATGCACTGCAGGAATGGTATATCAACAAGGAAAACTCCCTCTCTCTATCAACATCCGCACTAGTGATAATAGATGCTCTCTCTCTATCAATATATCCATTGCATAGAGAAAACTCTCTCTTAAATCTCGCTGCAAAATCATCAACTTCCGCAGAAGTTGTTGTCTGTTGCTACTTCTTCTTCTTCTTGTTTGGACACTGCCCAGCATAGTGTCCCATCTTCTGACAATCAAAGCACTTTACAGTGCTCAGATCCTTCTTCTGTCCATGATGGTGCTTGGCCCCACCCTTCTTATTCTTCTTCTTCCCCTTTGCTGTCAAGGCCACATCCTCCAATCCTCCCTACTAGTAGAAGCACTACCCTGCACAAGACCCCTCCGAGTCTCCTCATGGACAAAATCATCACATCCTGTCCTATGTAGGTAAGGTCTCTCTAGCTACGAAAGCCTCCACAAACACAACCCAAGGCTTTGACACCCCATTCATGGTTGTCCTCACTAGCTTTGCATTAAGGAACAACCTCCCCAACTTCTGCAAGCTCATCTCTCACCTGAGAGATCCTATTAAGGTAAGACAACATAACCTCTCCTTTGACCATCCTGACACTCTTCAGCTTCTCCCTGAAAACCATCTTCCTATTCCTGTTTGAACTCTGAAACAAGTCTGTCAAAGAACTCCACATTTCATGTGCACGATCCTTTCCCAAAATGTGTGGAATCACATGATCTTTAACAAGATCTAGGACAATCCTCCCGGCTTTAATATCTTTCTTGTTGAAGGAATCCAATGCTACTGCATTGGAGGAAGCGGGAATAGCTAGGGGATTAGCTGTAGTATTTATGACTACCTCCTCTCACAACTCATTTTCCTCCAACACAAGCAAAATCCTACCTTTCCACGGAATAAAATTCCCATCCCCATCAAGCCTATCTTCCATTCTAAGTCCAGTAGAAGTCATATTTCTCAAAGAACAAGTTCCAACAAAATGCTGCTACTGTCAAAAGAAAATCTCTGAAATCTGAAAATTACTTTTCTGTCTACAAAAATTAATTTTCTACCCCACTCAGCGCTGATACCATGTAAGTATTTCTCAGTTTCAGCCACCAGTTTTAATGTCAAAACTATCTCAGTTTAATGCCCAACCTAGAAATGCATAAGGCTGGGAATAACATAAATTTTCACACTAAAAAAAACACTGTTGTAACTCAACTTTTAATGACAGAAAATGAAATAAATGCACACCATGAAATTTTTAGACAGTAAATTTTTAGCAACATGCCGAGGAAAAACCCACAAGGGGAAAACATGTTAGGAGAGAGATTTTATTTTTAGGAAAATTTTACAACAATAAGTCGAAAAAATTCCAAACCAACTTACTCAACCGGAGAATTTTTTTTGTCTCGTTTTCGTGCCAACAATAAAAAATACAGCTCTGATTTTTTTCCTGTAGCAGCCTCGAAAAATGTGTTGTACGGACTGTACGATAACCTGTTGTACGGACTGTATGGACAGCAATAAATGCCTCGAAAACTGTGCCAACCTTTGCCTTGGTCTATGTGCCTGATTTCAGCCTTGGAAAACGTGCCTGATTTCTGCCTGTACCTTTCGTGGGAAATGTGCCCCTTTATGGATCCGTATAGTATGGCCTGTACGAACTACCTGCAATAAATGCAACTCCTCAAAAATTGTGCCATGTCCCTTGCCTCGAAAATCATGCCCTCAGCTTGCTACAATCTCTTCCTCGATTTTTGTGCAGCAAATTTGTGCAGCAAAAATCTTCTTCTTTCTCAGAAAAAGAAAACTTTCTCTTTCATCTCTCTTCTCCACACTTCAATCTACAAAAAGTGAGTGAAATGGCATTTCCTTGCCTTTTTGGTGAGAACCGTGGGGTTCATCTAATCCAGTGGTTGAGATTAGACTAGATCGGTGGATGAGATTAAATGCTCACATTTAAATCTCATTAATATTAAATTCACTCACCCACTTAAATTTTTCAAAAGTGACTTTATTCTCTAAAGTCATATTAAATGCTCATCTCAAGTCATTTAATGCAAGGGTCACTTTATTTTCCCTTTTTAAGTGATTAAGGCCAAAGTCACCTAAGGGAACACTTTCCTAGGTACAAAAAACAACAAAATTCTCCCCTTTTGATCAACACACAATAGACAATTTCGACAACAAAGGTTTCTTCCTTCAGAAATTTGGAATAAAAGAGGTTTTACACAATAGACAATTTGGACAATAAAGGTTTCTTCCTTCAGAAATTTGGAATAAAAGAGGTTTTATTTCATCCGGTGAATCTCTTTTCTACAACTAACCTCAACGTCTACCGTCTAACTCTGCTACTAATGTGTGTGTGTGTGTGTGTGTGTGGATTGCATTATAATCACTTTATAGAGGCAACTCATTTGGCTACAAATTCACATGTTTGTGATATATCTGGAATTAATGGAATGGGAGTTGTAGCTTGGTGTGTTGGAATTCCCATGTGTGCAGACATGCATAACAAATAGAAAGCAAGAGAAAACCAAGAGAGATCAACGTGAATGCACAATTTTCTTTAAGCATATGTACATATAAATACATTTACAATGGCCCTTGGTTTCATATTCCAAGGCATCTCTTGGACTCCAAGATGACTCTTGGTATCCAACTTCCGTGAGTTGAATATAATTAACCCTAAAGGATTAATATTTCCAACATTCACCCCCTAAATTTGAAGTGGTGTATAGGAGTCCAAGAAGAGAGATGAAATCTAAAGAAGAATAGTTGGAAATGACTGAAGATGCTCTTTGAATGAAGAGCTAGTTGAAGCCGATGTATTCTACTAAATGGGTGGTTTTTTGGTCACCAACCAGCCGAATCTATGAAGAGGTGGTTTAAGGATGACCATAAATAGCGGAATGTGGCGTTCACTCTGGTATTGGCTCAATGTTTCCTTTTGGAACTTGGCTTGAATTCAGATGCTGACTTTGTGATTCCCATTGGAACTTGGCTCGAAGGCTCAACGATTCTCTCTGGAAAATGGTGGTTTAAGGACCACAACAAACTGATCATAAGTTGTTTTCTTCTACTAAATTGGTATTTTTAGGAAGACCACAAACCAAATCAAGCTCAGGTGGAACATGGCTATGAATCTGGCTTTAACTACAGCTCTAGATCTGGCTCAAAGCTTTGGCAAATGGCACAAGCTAATTTTGGTTATGGATCTGCTTCTAGTTTAGGACTGCTTGTTCCCGCTCACTTGTTCTTGCTCACTTATTTCTCATGGTCAATCTTTCCCCTCTCTTAGGAACAAGGTGAGGAGTAGAAAATCTCTCAACTGCAAGATGTGTCATTACTCATGACCGAATTATATATCTTTTTGGCCATTGACATCCATTATCAAGTAGCACTCCACCCATAGTGAATATTTTCTCTTACATGTTTCTTAAGTATAAACCATATGTATGAAGAATGAATATGCTTTCCATAATGCTTACAAGGATGAAGATCAAAACACCAATCTTCCATGTGACCAACTTGAAAACAATGGTGGCATTTCGGAATGTGATGCAAATCTGTTGTAGGTGAAGATGAACTTTTTTGGAGGAATCCAAAATTTTGGAACTAGATGGGTTTGGAATAATTAGGAATGTGAAAGGTCACTTCCTTGTTGTATCCAAGTCTGGTTCTATGCTTGTTGTGGATGAATTCTTCCTGTTGTAATCTCACAGATCACATAAGGTTACCAATAATACACATTAAAAGCATACAAACATATCAAAGACAAGAGACAAGAACATAGGTAGAATAACAGATTATATTATAGTGAAAGGGTCCATAAAATACAGAGAACTGAACCAAGTTCTTATTTGGCTCAACAGCCTAATATATATGACTGACAAAACAGTTACAAATAACTACCTGTCGGTTCGGTCAACCGACACGATCTTATGTGGCCTACCTAATCTCTAATTAGTCGACTGATCACCTTAGTCGACTGATCGTTATAGTCGGCTTATCGTTCTAGTCGGCTTACCGACTAGCTCCTCCAACATCTCCCCCACAAACAAAATTGTTCTTTGTCTCGAAGAACAGGGAGGTACCCAAAAATGCATTATCTGTCTTAAGTAGTTATTGCTATGTTTTGACCTTCATGGGCTGTGAAGTCTGATAGTTGGTCTTTTCTGTACACGGACTTCGACAATTGCTTGAGCTGTCACTGCCAACTAATGTTGGAATTTCGTCCAACTTTGCAGTACTTTTTGGATGTCGATGGTTAATGTTGTAAAACTTGATAGTGTCAACATCTTCTCTTGAATGGAGAGGTCTGCTATCCTTTCCATTTCGGGACCCATAAATTGGTCCTTTTCTTCTGCTATCTCAAAAAGTATTTTCATCTGCGGGCAGATGATGTCTAATTTGTCTAAGCTCGGAATTGCCCGCTGCACCCACTGGTGTGCTTGTCGCTCGAGCTTCTGCAGTTTGTTTGTTTCAAGTACGATTTGATCTTCGATAGTGCTTCTAAGTGCTTCTTCCGTTCTCTTCCTCTTCTCCAGTGCTTGGATGTCTTATCGGGTCTACCGGGTCTGTTGGAAGACTTGCCCATAATAAGCAGGGCAGTCTCGGAGTACTCCTTCTGTGATGACCGACTCCTCCATGTGATCTTGCAGTACTCTGTATGCTTCAGAGAAAGCTGTGTGCTACTGCATCAGTAGTCGAGTTGTTTATTCTTTTTGCTCATCTTTTGTGTTTTGCATCTATGTCTGTAGCGCCAACACCACGCTCTCAAACAGCTGATAGGATTTCTCTAGTGGCTTGTCGTTGTCGACCTCTATTGGTCATGGTATCACAGACTGCGCAAGGTTTCTGCATTTGTTTAGGAACTCGACTTGTTCTCTTTCATTGTCGTCGAGCTCCTTGCGTCTACTCTGGCTTCTTGTTTTCACTTTGATAGCCAGTGTTTCCAAAAGTTGTCCCAGCTCTCCATCTTTCAGCTTGGTTGCGTCGACTGTAGTGGTCGACCCAAGTTGACTAATGTGGACCATTGTCACTTGGGCTTGATGGTCCCTCTTCTTTCTGTCTCTCTTCTTTTTGTGCTTTTGTTGTTCTGCTTGCTTTTGTACTTGTGTACCTGTGAGAGTCAGATTTTCCAGCAATGGGTTGTCTGGTTGATGGCCTGCAGTGGTTGGGGGCACTTCTGGTTGGGTTTGCGGGACGAGTGTTGCAGCTGGGTGAGTATCTAGTTGATTTTGTACAGAGGGTCCAGATATAGAGGTTGTTGGTACTGATGGTTATGGCCGAGGTGGCTCCGATGCAGCTGGTTCAGGTGCAGATTCTGGGTTAGGGGATGGTGGTGGTGATGGTGATGGTGAATGGTTGGGTGTGGTTAGAGTGGTGGGGATGTGGTCTAATGTCGGGTCGTCAATTTGTGGGGGTGAACCTTCCTGAAGGTCGGAGAACAGTTCGTCGATTTCTCGATTTCTTCCATGTTCTCTCCTTCCTCATTTCCTGTCGATTCATTGGCTGGTAGGGGGGGTTCAGGGTCGGTTGGAATGAGGGATGTAGTCCGACTTGCGACAACTTTAGCTTGCTTGTTAGGATTTCTTTGAAATGTCGAACTCAAAATTGCGATAGTCCTCGGCCTCTGGGGTACTTGACCAGGTGGAGGAATGGGAAGTCTAGATCCACCAACTTCAAACAAAGGGCACTTGGTGGTGATTTTTTGTACCGAAGTGAGTAACTCAGGCTGTTTTTCGATGTACGCCTGGAAGTCTCTGTCTCGGTCGAACCTTTCCTTCAGGGTTTCCGACATAGCATTCTTGTATATGTCAATTGGGCTTATGGAGGGAGGATCTGGAATTGTTTCTTGGGTGATTTTGGTCGGATACGGGGGTGGGGGTGTAGACACTAGATCAACAATATTTTCAGCCATTGAGGTCGGCCTTGTTGTGCTCCCACTTCGACAAATTTCTGGAACTGTGCTTCCACCGGGATTTTATTCGCAACAGTGTCTTCGATGATGTCAACCGCCGTGGCTGCTAATTCATCTTCATCTTCTGATGATTCCGCGATGATAAGCTTGCGCTTTCCTTTCCCCTGCTCCTGCTCCTGAATTCTTTTCCTTTTCCTCGAGGTTGCTATCTCCTTCGACAGTTTGCAGATGTTTTCTTTGGTTATAGCATACTCAAGGTTTTCAGTTTCTATTTCTCCCCCTTGTTGAGTTTGAATGACGCTTTCTTCAGCTGGATTGGTTACCTGCTGTTCTGTCTGTGTCTCTTCCCTTTGGGCTGTCGGCGGTTTGATTGTAATTTGCAGTCAACTGGTGTCTTCTGCTGGTGTTTCCTTCGACACAAATGTACCGATGTATAATCGGAGCTCATAATCTTCTTCTTGTTCTTGGTCTGTTAGTGGCTCCTCTATTGCTAGGTTTGTCTCATTGGCCTTTGCTGGTATCGATAGTTTTGTGCCAGACTGTCGAGCTAGCTCCTGGAAGATGTCTTCGACTGTTGGGTAGGAGTTGAGAGTCTTTGCTTTTGCCTTGGCACCCTCCATATACCACACCGCGGTATGGTCGAGTTCCAGCTGTATGTGGGCAGTTTTGGGCAGACTTCGTCGGATGTTCTGGGGCACCCTCCATCTGGTCGTTTGGATTTTAAGCTGTTGGAACCAGTTTTCCAACAACACTTTTCCTTTTGCTAGTTCTTTCATTGTTCCAGTTTGGGCAAATGGTTTGAATCTCCACATATGGAATCTTGTGGGTTCTTGAAACTGCTTGTCCCCGACAGGACACAAGTAATACATGACTATCCATATTAAAAGGGATGGGAACCTTATAATCCCTCCCAACTCCTGGCATTTTTCACAGATGCCTTTGAGCATGTCGGCGACATACTTAGCCCATTTGTAGATTTTCCCTGTGTCGGAAATGGTATCCACTACCTCCAACATATCTAGTTTTAGGTTGCTTCCTAGACCTATCGGTGTAAGCCCAGTGCAGTGGCTATGATTTTAGCCACAATTTGAGGCATTCGGGTTTGTATTTGACTAATCATTAACCCTTTGGAGTTTTTTCCCGATGGTGATCCAATTAGTTGCTCTACGAGCCCTTCTTTTATGTCGACTGGTACTGGGTCACCTTGGTTTGATAAACCAGTCAATTTATAGATTACTTCACAGAAGATCTCGACTGGTCTGTCGAAGTAAAATCTGTCGTTGTGGTATCGGCTTATGATGAATTTAACTGTTGTTTCCTTTCTACCTCCAAAACTGCCATGAACAGTGTGTTCATGTAGTTCATAATAGTACTGTGATTTATTTTCTCTGTGGCTGGGGTTGGTTTTTTGTCGACATAGGCCCATTCTTTGATCTCGGCCCATGTTTTCGCCCATGAGCTCTCCTGAACCTTAGTGTTTTTTATGTTTCTTAGTCTCCTCATTTAAGGCATCTCCGCAGTTTGTAGTTCTTTAGACTTGGCTGCAGCTCTGGTTTGTTTTGGTGCCATTTTGTCGATTTGTTGGTCGACTTTACTTCGGTATTCTCGGCTTTCAGTTTTTTGGTTGCTAAGTTGCTCTCTTTGTTTGAAATACTGTAAATGATCCTCTTGCGGTCCAGTATTTATAGTTGATGCGTTTGACGTTTCTGTCGAGGGGTGTATTAATGCCGAACGTGATGGTTCAGCGCGAGCACTTGAGTTTGTGTTAATGGTGATTTGATTTTGGTGCTCGTAGTCATGAAGGCGTGATGTGACTTTCAGGCTCGTTGGTCGATGTCGATCATGTGAGCGGAAGATGGTGATATGTCGATGGGCGTGATGTCGGTTGTCGAAGTGTTGATTGCCTGTCATACTGATTAGCTCTGTTTTTTTTTTTTTTTCCAGATTTTTATAGTTTTTGTTTAACTGTTATGGTCGTTATATGTTTTTTTTTGTTATAAACTTGTTTAATTTCTGTACCACTTTAGTCGAGCACCATTAACAAGTTTATGAAATACTATGCATTGTAACGTCCTTAGTCGGACTGATCCGTTGGCATGAATTTCTTCGACAACATAGGGTCCCATCTACTCTGTATGTAGCTTTTTGGGCTTCCCTTTTACTCGACTGTTGTATAGTAAAGCAAGGTCCCCTACTGACAGGTTTTTGTTTTTGATGTTACAATTGTGCTATGCTTTTTGTTGTTGTTTCTGAACTTCTTTATGTTGTAAAGCGATCAGTCGGTGTTCTTCCAGCTTACTTAATTGCATCAGTCAGTCCTTTCTTCCTTGTTCGAAATCGACATGTAAAATATCTGCGATAATAGGTGTCTGTTGTCGAAAGTGTAGTGGAACTATTGCTTCTTGTCCATAAACTAGTTGAAACGGTGTTTGGTCGGTTGAATGCTTGTATGCGGTTCTGTGCGCCCATAGTACTGCAGGTATCTTTTCGTCCCAGTTGTCTTTGTCGATGTTACATATTTTTGTTAAACCTTTTGTTAATGTTTTGTTAAATGATTCAATTGCTCCATTCGACTAAGGGTGGTAAGCTGTACTCTGACGATGGTCGATTTGGAATTGATCTGTTAGTGTTTTAATAGTTTTATTAATAAAGTGTGTTCCCTGGTCACTGATTAGCGTTAGTAGACATCCAAATTGGGTAATGATATTTTCATAGATAAATTTGGCAGCTATCTCACTGGAACATGTGTCGACTGGTTCTTCCTCTACCCATTTGGTTACGTACTCGACTGCAGTTATTATGTACCTTGCACCTATTCTCTTTGCTGGTATGGGAAATGGTCCTATGGAGTCGATGGCCCAAATTTCAAATATCAAGCTTGGGTTTACTGATATCAAGGACATTTCTGTACTAGGCAGAGGTCAACCCAGCCGTTGACATCTGTCACATTGGCTTACAAACTTTTTACGGTCTTTCTGAAGTGTCGGCCACCATAACCCTGATTGTTGGATTTTCTTGGCAGTTGTGTCTACTTGAAAATGTCCTCCTGCAGGTCCATAATGTGCTTCATACATAATATTATTTCTTTCATGTTTTAGTACACACCTTTTGAGGATGTCGTCCAAACCTATTTTATATAAGAATCAATTTATGAGACTATATGGTGCAGCTCTTATGGCTAAGATTTGTTTCTTCTTCGTACTCATGCCTTCTGGTGCTTGTCCATCTTCTAAAAACTGAGTTATTTCCTCCAACTCTGCCAGGACTGCTTCTCCGAAATAAATGTGCATCCGGTGAGTCATCTTCTACTCCTGTCGGTTCCTCTCCTGTGTCGATTCGGGATAAGTGGTCAAGACTGACATTTAATTTTCCTGGTTTGACAATGACTTCGAATTCAAATTCTTGGAATAAAAGTAGCCATCGACAAATTCTCCCATGGTGTAAAGGCTTATTTACGAGATATTTTAGTGCTTGGTGGTCGGTATAAAAGATAAATGGATTAGCTAGTAGGTAGTGTCGATATTTTTGTAGTGAGAAGACCATTCATAATGCTTCTCTTTCTGTTGTCGAATAGTTTCTTTCTGCTTTATTTAATTTTTTGCTGCTGTAAACTATAGGGAAGTCCATTCCATCGTCTCTTGGTTGAGTTAGGCTTGCTCCTATTGCCAGGCCTGATGCGTCGATGTGTGCATGGAATTTAGTCGACCAGTTTGGAAACCTTAGGATGGGTTCTTCGACTAGCTTTCTTTTTAGTTTTTCAAATGATATGTTGCATTTCTCTGTCCAGTCGAACTCTTTATCTTCTCTTAATAGTTCTTCCATTGGGTAGGTCATATCTGAATAGTATCTTATGAATTTTCTGTAATATCCTGTATGACCAAGTGATACCCTGACTTGTTTCGGGTTCACTGGTGGTTTTAAGTCTAGGATAATTTTTATTTTTGCGAAGTCAACCTTAATGCCTTCTTTGCAGACAATGTGTCCTAACAATATCCCTAGAGGGGTCAGAAATATGCACTTATTGATGTTCAAAGATAGCTGGATTTGTCGACATCGTTCCAACATAAGCCTTAGCCATTTGCAGTGATCTCTTAACATAGAGTATATTGTCCAATCATCAAAGTATACTGCCATTGTTTTGTAAATATATTCTTGAAATGTTTTGACTACAATTCTGGAAAATACTACATGTGCGTTCTTTAATCCAAAAGGAATGACCCTATAAGCAAATGAGCCAAATTCACATACGAATGTTGTCTTTTTCTGATCTTCTTTGGCTATTGGTACTTGGTTATAACTTGATAATCCATTTGTAAACGAGTAGCATTCATGTCCTGCAACCTCATTTAAGATTTCATCTGCATAAGGAGTTGGAAATGAGTTTGTTAATGTAACTTTATTTAGCTCTCTGAAGTCGACACAAATTTTTAGCTTGGTTGGATCGTGTTTCTTTGGTTGAACAACCATTGGACTTGCCCATTCCGATTGGTTAATAGGGTAGATAATACTTGTTGCAAGCATGTTATCAATCTCCTTCTTGACTATCTCTTTGTATTTATGAGCTAACTTATATGGTCTTTTCTTTACAGGTCGTATATCAGGTTTAATGTCGATCTTCCTTTCACCCATTTCATGGACTAGACCTTTGAGATCTTTGTAATCTTTGGCAAATGCATCCTGAAACTCTTTTAATAAGTTCACTATTTCTGTCATTTGTTCTTCATTCCAGTAGTCTCAATTTTTTGTCATTTTTGGTCGGTCATCACTTGAGATGTCGAATTCTTTAGTTTTGACTTTAGCATCTAACCATTCTGGTGCTTTGGCTTCACTGATTGGTCGGCTCCGTTCCTTAAACTGTGAAAATGTGACAGGAAAATTTGCTGCAGTCATTCGGTTGGTATCTTCTTTGTCGGTTGTCTTGACTTTGAGCACTGTGCGAATTGGTTTTGTTATTTCGACATGGTTTGACTTCCATCTAAAGCTTTTCCCTTCTAGATTTTCATTTTCCATCTGTAGTCTTGTTGACTGTGGTATTGTCCCGGTTTGTATATTATTGCAGTTTATTGTCGATCGATTGTATTTTAGGGTTTTGTTTTCTGTCGGTTGTATGAATGCTTTGATCTGTTTTGCTGTTTCGACCAAATTCTCATCTTGTGGTATAAAGTTGAAATCTTTGATAAAATTCTCTTTGAGTTCATGCGATAGGAATGTTTCACCTCGAGCTTCTTCTATTTTGTACCATTTGTTTGGTAAGTCGAAGAGCATTGATGGAAACAGGTGTGGCCATGTACGTTCATCTTTATACCCAAGTCTTTTCCATTCTTTTTCACATGTCCTGATGTGGTCTTCTGGATCCTGCCCTTGGATGAACATAGGTATTTGGGTTTGATTGGTTAACTTTTTTCCTCCAAATCTTTCTATAAAGAAAGTTAAAGCTGTTGTCCATGTCTGCAGTCTTGATTGATGGGTAACCCACCATCTAGCAACTTGTCTTGTAAAAGTTTCCACTAAGTTTTGTAGTCGGCCATGTTCACCAATGTTTCTGGATACTTGTTCTATATGCATGACTGTTGATTCTCTTTCTCTGTACCTTGGTATTTGTGTACTATTTATATTTGCTGGTTTTAGGGTAGGATATTCCATAGTTTTCTTTTCAAATATTTTTGGGATGATGGAAACCAAGAAGCACTGTTGGACTGGTTTTTTCTACACTTTTTGAATAGTCCAACAGCCTCTTGCTTGTGTTTCATAGTTCTTGACTTCCCAATCATATAGTTCTGCGTTTGAATTGTATCCTACTGAATCTTGGTTGCCTAAGTAAATTTCACCATAGACATTAAGTTCTGTGTAATCTTCATTATTCTATATCTGATATAGTTGTCGGATGTCAACTTTTTCATCAATAGGTTCTATCCAAGGTTCTCCTTGGGATGGATGAATACGTACAATGACCTTTTGTCCATTTCCTTTTAGTTTTATTCTTTCTTTGTCTAAGGATATCGATGCTTTCATTTTTTTTCCCTAAGGTCGACCTACTAACGTTGGGAAGGAACTGGATCCTTCTCTAGGGTCAATAATTTCAAAGTCGACTTGGGTCGATATTCCTTTTATGGTCGTGTCGACATCTCTCCACACTTCGATAGGTTCAATTAGACTCTGGTCGGCTAATTTCAGCTTCTTCTTGTCAGGCAAATTCTTGAAATATGTTTGTTGCGTCTTTATACGATTGTTTTTGTTTATCTAGGTTAGGATAATCATTCTTTTCTTTTATTTTGCTTATTCGTGGATTATCATTCCCAATTTTTTCCCTTGTCGGGTTATTATATGCAGATTCTTTGTATTGATTATATCATGGTTTTGCACGCACGACAAGACATTAACATTTTTCTTCTTATTTATTTTATCAAGCATAGTAGGGCAATCCTCTAATGAGTGATCCCCTACTCCAAAGCTAGTACAGAATTTTAAGTCAGTTCTGTCCTTCTATGGACAGTCTGCATATCGGTGTCCTTTGTAACAAGTGAAACATTGGATGGGCTGACGTGGTCGGTTGTCGCGATTCCCAGAGAATCGACCTCGACCTCCATATTCTCCACGTCGATTGTCGAACCGACGCTCATATCAACGACTTTCGTACCTTTGATTATTCTGATCGTTTTTCTCATTGTTTCATTGCTCATTGTTCTGCACGGCTGCGTGGTAGTTTTATCGGTTTTTTGGGTTTAGGTGGCAGTTGGTCGTGGCGTGATTCTTCGTTTCACAGATAGCACACCAAGATGCTTTACTATTTTTCATGTTAAACGGGAAATCTTTTGTCGTGTGTTCTCTGTGTTCTTAGCAGATGTCGCAAAAACACTTTGTTTGCACAAATCAAACGTCCTATCGGCTGATATCCTGTCGACAGTTATCTTTTGAATGTCCGGCCGTTGAGCATTTCGTGCACCAGATGTCTTGACTCTTAAGATTTAGCTCTTTTAAAGATTTCTGCACGATCTTGAGCTATTCTTCTAGTCTATTATCTGTGGGGAATGCCGGAAAGTCTTCATCCATCTCTACTTATAGGGCTTTAGTAAGCGCATCTTCGTATGTTTTGAATGTCTCCAGACTTATGTGCTGACGAATTTTCTGAGATAAACCTACAAGAAACCACTGGATTAACAGTTGCTCATCAATTACATAATCCAATTGGCTAAGGAGGTCTTTCCAGTGTTTGTCGTAGTCGCGGATAGATTCTCCTGGTTTTTGTGATGTTGTTTTCAATTTCTTAGCTACCAGATGTTTTGCATCTAGAGTTTTAAAGAACGACAAAAATTGGGCTTTGACTTCTGCTTTAGTTGCTCGAGGGGTTCTTTTAGAAAAGTTCATATACCATGTTAATGCCCTTTTTCTCAAAGCACCAGTGAATGTCTATCTTCCTCTGTGACTTGGTTTGCCTTCCATGTCGACTCACAAATGAACCAATGTCGTCTAGGATCCTTATCGCCCTCATATAGAGGAATATGTACTGACCCGTGACCCATGTCGGATTCGCTGTCTTCTTCAGGAGGTGGCGGTGGTGGAGGTGGTGGTGGGGGTAGTGGGATGTTTTGCTTATTTCTTTGTGCAGAACTATTGTCGATAGAACTCTCGTTTTCGTCGGTTGTTTTATTTGTTGTTTCTTCTCCGACAAGCAGTCGCTAGGGGTTGACTTCTCCTGTTGATGTCCAACAACAATTGTTTGTCTGTAGGTCCGATTTTTCTGTATTCTCCAAAGTTGTATTTAGCAGGGGGGGGTGCTCCTTCATGTGTCGGGTAAAGTAAGTGGATATTTCGGTTGGAAGGGTACGCTTGAAGCATGACCCAATTTCCTTCTTCTGGTCGACGGATAAGTAGATGACTATCATTGTTTATCTCGTCGTCTAGTCGGCTCCATATACCAAACTCACCAGCTCTTAGTATTAAATCTTCTTCGACAATGGCTTGTATCCTAGTACTCAGATTCGTTGGAGATAGAGGTCTTACCTCCTGGGGAACTTCTATTTGGAGAGCTTCTCGCTGCTCTATCCAAAAATCTTCTTCCATGGGCGATGCCTCTTCCTCAACGCCTTCTTCTTGTCGGTCATGACCCGACTCTGGTGGATTTCTCTCTTGGTCTATCACCCTAGTACTCATTCCTCTTTGTAGTGCTATAGCTCTTTCTCTTCTTTCTTCCCTTCCTCTCAACCTCTTCTCTCTCTATTTTCTGAAAATTTGTCGTACCTTTGTGTGACACTGTCCTTTCGATTTCCTTTTTAGGTTGACTTTTCATTGCTGGTGATGGTATCTCTTAGTCGACTAAAATCCTCTTCACTTTACCTCGACATATGACAAGCTACCCCCCCATAGCCTATCCGACGCTTTAGAAAGCCCGAAGAGTTCTGTTTACTTGCTTAGGAAGTATTCCCACTCCCTTTCTGCAATGAATTTCTCCCACTTCTTCTGTTTCTCCGCCCAATTAGAGTTTGATGGCGGTTCGCGTAGTGATGGATGAGGTTCGACGATTTGACCCACTCCTTTCTCTATCAGGAATTTGAATAGCAAAGTCGGTAAGGAGCACAAGAATTGCTCGGTAAGGTCTGTATAGAATTTCTTCTGAATGGTTTCCATCGAAGTTCTTTCTTCTATAGCTTGCTCCTCGCAGAATTCGTCGGTGATCTTTTCAAACCACTCCGATAGGTTTGTTCTTCCTCGTCGAATCAGTTTTTCTAGCAACTGTTGGTCTTTAGTCGCTTCCGGTTTTTTCATCCAGAAGTTTCTTCAAGAGCTGGGGTACCGATTCAACGAACTTCTCATGGGTTTCAGTAAAGAATCTTTCTTTTGCTTGAGCAGTCGTTAATCTGTTTCTCCGTGCGTAGTTCTGCAAATAATTTGCTACCTTACGCTTTCACCAGTCCTTAATCTCCTGTTTTGATATCATCTGCTTGTATTCATTTCAGATATGTACTACCGGTAATGGAACCAATGTTGTAATCTCACAGATCACATAAGGTTACCAATAATACACATTAAAAGCATACAAACATATCAGAGACAAAAAACAAGAACATAGGTAGAATAACAGATTATATTATAGTGAAATGGTCCATACAATACAGAGAACTGAACCAAGTTCTTATCTGGCTCAACAGCCTAATATATATGATTGACAAAACAGTTACAAATAACTACCTGTCGGTTTGGTCAACCGACACAACCTTATGTGGCTTACCTAATCTCTAATTAGTCGGTTGATCGCCTTAGTCGGCTTACCGTTCTAGTCGACTTACCGACTAGCTCCTCCAACACTTCCCAAGGTATGATGATGGGCTTGGAAAGTGCTAGCACAACCTATGTATGACAAACTTCATCTTTAGTTTCTTTTGAAGTGGCATCATTGATTTGATTATGTGCCTTTAAATGTGAAGTTGTTGATTGCCCTGAACAAGAACAATTTCATAATGTTAATTCTTTTGTTGTATTTCCTTATGTTGAAGTTGTGATTCAATATGAAGAAATTCAATTGTGTTTTGTGAATCTTGTAAACAAATTAGAACAGTTTGGATAGTTTTCTTGGTGATTGAGACTATGCTGTCAATACTTATGAGTATTAGTTGCAAGTACGAAAATTCAAGTGAACTTACATAAATTGCAAAACTATAATTTAATGATGATTATGAAGTTGAATTGATCTTTAAAAATGAATACTTTACCTATGTAGAAATTTATGTTTTTGCAATCACAAATTAGTTGAGATCATGCCTCTTCAACTACTATTTGGACTTGAATGATGTGGTGCAAAGGCTACTGAAACGCGTAGGCCTACTTGTAGACCTCCTTGTACACAAATTAGAAATCAACAGATTTATGCTACCGGCTTCTCTTTTCAAGATCTCTTGCTCCCAAACCACTTTGTTTTTAGTAAGCTTAGGCAACAAAATGAGTTCATTGCCTAGAGAATGACAATGCTTTAACTTGTTGGATCCCACACCAAAACTAATTTAATGCCAAAGGAATTGCATATAAGCATAAAATAACTCATTCTTCTCGTACACTCTGATAAAATTCCTCATTGGTGACATGTTCATCAAATGGAAATTCATAGACAAACCAGAATGCCAGGTAGAAACACTATGCCAAGAGAATGACCATGTGAGGGGCTTGGCACATCTCACACACAAATATTAGCAATCGTATATCAGCCAAAGAAGTTCGAAAACTATAACTTCCCCAATCTAGCTTCAAGCTATGGCAGGAGGTACACTTGAGAGTATAGCGAATTATTGTGCAGTGCAAAGTGCCAAATCAAAGCCAATTAATTTTGCAATTCTGTCTAAATCACTAATGGCAAACATAACATAGATTCCAAAGTTAAACTTGCACATTTCTTCAACTTAGAGTAATATATGTGGCTCAATATCCTGGGCGCTAATTTGGAATAGTAACATATTCTCCAAGATGTGAAGGCGAATTCATTAGAGTTACATTGGCCATTCTTCGGAAGATGACAACAATGTGTTTATTGGGAAGAGAATAGTTGATGAATTTGAAGTCAGGAGGACCACAATGTGCCAGGTGCGGACGCGCCACGTTGAAAAACATATATATTACTGTGCAACTGTATAATCTGCAAGATATATGTTATGCACAAAAGTGAAGAGTAAACCGAGTTCGAGCAGTATTTGAATAGTTCTTCCACGCACTGATGTGATATTGGTCCATGGTGCACCTGTGCTAATGAAGACTTTACACATCCATTCCCACGGGAACACAGAGAGAGACCAATGGCGCTGGAAAATCATGCAGTAAGACGAGGACGTAGATGAGGCACACCGATGTGTGTATGTGATACAACAATACACAACACACAACATAGGGTTTTTTATGTCACTCAGCTCTTTAACTCGCAGCAGGGTTCATGCCCACACAGTAGAGGTCGCATGAAGATTCACGCTTAGATACAAGGTCGAAGTTCGAGGGTTCTCTTTGGCAGAATATTGTGTTTGGGGATAGCAGTAATATATATCAAGTAATAGTGTACAGCCGTAGACAACCCATGATTTATTCAACACACGCATCAAATTGGAGAGTTATTGTTTGTTGCACAGCCGAGGACAATGGTAGAGGGGATGTGGTCGTGAGAATTAACACACGGACACACGGATATTATGGAGCAGACAAATCGTAGTGGGTATGAAGTGAATGATGGTGTCTTACTGGAATTGTAGATATGCAAACAATGAAATTGCATAGGACTACCAAGATTAGGGTTTCATCGTTCAACAGGTATGCATGTTACTTATGGGTTGCGTAGGTCATTTAGTTCGAGGGGTACATGCCTAGGTATGCATGTTACTTATGGGTTGCGTAGGTCATGTAGTTCGAGGGGTACATGCCTAGGAGAGAACCGAGGGAGCTATGAGAGGAGTGGAATTGATATTCCACAGGTCACGAGAATACACCAAATAAAAACGTACAAAGACAGAGAAGAAACGCTCATGTAGAGAATAAAATGCAAATCACAGTCTGCCAGGGAGCACACTTGAGTAGGATAGAGACCGGACTGAATAGAGACCGGACTGAGGATAGAATGCAGATATGCCAAGGAACATGGAAGACTGACCATTAGAGAGAATTTGAGGTAAAAAATGGGCCTCCTAAGAGATGTACTACAAAAATATAAGATATATTAAAATATTATGAGTTAAGAGTTTTATGGGGTAGGTATATATGACAACTCACATCCTAAACTACTTTTTATGCACAATATAAATAACCATGGTTGAGTTACTTTTCTAAATTGACTATAAATAAAATTAATAAAATAACTCTACAATGATGTGACTAAGATTCATTTTAATTTCTAAAAAATTTATTGTCCTTTAGCATTTATTTGTCTTGAACTTGTAAATAAAATTAAACAAAAATTAATTTAATTTATATGCATAAACATATTTTTTTCATATAAATATCATTCATGAATTTAATTTATTTTAAAAGTACAAGATTATATATATATATTTGTTTGACATTATGATATTAAATACAATTGAGTGAATATATAATTTAAAATGAAAAAACATGAAAATGACAATATATTATTTCATAAAAAAATGTGA
Organism: Pseudotsuga menziesii; assembly: GCA_001517045.1. Classification (NCBI taxonomy): domain Eukaryota; kingdom Viridiplantae; phylum Streptophyta; class Pinopsida; order Pinales; family Pinaceae; genus Pseudotsuga; species Pseudotsuga menziesii. The sequence goes on from LPNX011161926.1 coordinate 46,742, forward strand.
AAAGACATTTTTATGAATTATGAGTACTTTACTTGAAAATGACAATAATATTATTTTATGATAAAGTGAATTGTGAGTGCTTTATTTGAAAATAACAATAATATTATTTTATGAGAAAGTATGAAATGACTTTTATTGTGAGTACTTCACTTTATGACTTAAAAGTACTTGTACCACTACCTTGGTTAACTATGGGTTTTCATCCACTATAGAAAATGTGGCAAATAAGCATTCTTAACTCATGCAATGCCACCTCAACCATGGGAGATGATGTCATCTACTAGAATGTAATTGGTTGATTTTTATAGTACATTTTGGTCATTTTGAGGCCCATTTTTGACCTCAAATTCTCTCTAATGCAGGATATGACTGAGGAAAGTCTTCAGCTTTAATACCACTTTTGGAACGCCCAGGTGTGCAAAAAAGCAGAAATAAAGAGAAAACCAAGAGAGAGAAAGAAAAAACCAAGATAGATCAATGTGAATGTACAATTTTCATTAAAGATATGTACATACAGATATATTTACAATAACCTTTGATTTTATATTCCAAAGTGTCTTTTTGGACTCCAAGATGATGTTGGTATCCAATATTTGGACTCCAAGATGACTATTTGTATCCAATTTTTATTCCTATATTTCAAAGTGTCTTTTGGATTCTAAAATGGCTTTTGATTTCCAATTTTTTGTTTTTTACTCTAAGATAACTTTTGTGTCTTTTTGGACTCCAAGATGATCTTGGTATCCAATATTTGGACTCCAAGATGACTATTGGTATCCAATTTTTTATTTTATATTTCAAAGTGTCTTTTGGATTCTAAAATGGCTTTTGATTTCCAATTTTTTGTTTTTTACTATAAGATGACTTTTGGTATCCAGTTTTTGTGAGTGACTGCACATATAGTAAAGTATAGAAGTATCACCAGCGAAGGCAGAGCCCGTAAGCCAGTTGTTTATTACTC
>LPNX011161926.1:47973-130721 GCA_001517045.1 Pseudotsuga menziesii
AGCTCGAGGTCCTTTCCTGAACTTGGTTTTACTGTAAGCTATGGCTCTGTCTATATATATTTGCATCTCGATATGCAACTGAAGGATATGAAAATGACTATGATTCCCCCCAGGCTGCTAGCTATTGAACGAATAATGAAAGTGCGGGGTAATTTACCACTGATACTAAATCTCGAGCAGGCTATCAACTTGGCGAGACGGCTTGAATACTGCAACTTGAGCTGTCGGTGGTGTCTTAGCCCATGTCCCTGCAACTGGCTTATATGTTGCTTAAGGCTGCTAGAGATTGCCAAAATAAGATTGAGCTGTCATTCTTATGTTTGTTTTCACATTTGAGTTTCTAGGGTGAATATGGCATCTATTGTGTCTTGAATGGTGGACCACTCTTTATTATCCACCACTCATTGATCTTTGAGACACCACTCATTGATCTTTGAGATTGGAAATCAATGACTCTTTGCTCAAAGCTATTGCAATTTTTAGCGGGCTTTCTAAATTGGAATGTTTAAGAGTATATTAACTATTGGGAATTTTACACACAATTGGCTGAATTTCTTCCTTGAACTTGGGAATTTAACTTTGCCTTGGACTGTACCTCCTCATTGTTGGGTGTTTTGGCTTATTTCTAGGTTTTATGCATCACCAACTAATTGATTTACATCCTCCGCTGGCCATTTTTAGGCTTACCCTGCTCCATACACCTCTCCTCAAGGGTTTATTTATTTACTTGTTTCTCATTCAACTAGATTTGTAGGGTGTTGTGGCTCATGGAATGGAATGTACACCACTTTGACTCATTATGTTAGCTTGGGTTTAATTATATTTCATGTAGTCATAAAGGCATGAGTTGTACCAATCAATTTGGTGGTTATACACCCATAATCACGTTGTTCTTATTTAATTGCCTTCATACACATATATACATGCACCACAAACATGATAATGTTATATTAGGACTCACTTTATAGAGGTAACTCATTTGGCTAACAAAATGAATATCTTTGATTTATCTATAATTAATGGAATGGGAGTTGTAGCTTGGTGATTACACACACACACAAAGGTGGTGCATATTTTTGTTGAATAATGTAGAGGGATATCCTTGATAATAACAAGTGATAGCTGGCACTATAAGCAAGGTAACATCATTTTATTGTTGACAATTTGTTAGATACTCTGCATTCAACAAACTCAACCTCACTAAAGCACAAATAAACATAGACTCTCAAATGCATTTGAATATGTTATTGAAGTGATTTTGGAATCACCTACAACCATCATATATTATCAATGACAAGTCTTGGAATCTTGACATACTATAAGAGGATATGTACTTACAGATATCCATTTGCATTTTCAATGTAGAACATGTTTCAACTAATTGAGTAGATTGACTTTGTTGTTGAGCATCAACCTTGGATAGCATAAGACAATAAGTCGAACATAGTAGCGAAAGTTGAGCACTCCCTGATATGTAACCTCATTCATTCACAATCAATATTTGATCTCAACTTTGACAATTGGGTTGTTTAAACTATGCAAAATAGAGCAATGAACCAATCAAAATATTGAGTATTTAGTGATAGTAGAGATTTGGTCTATTTCCATGACTATTGGTTGCTTGTGTACCTACCTAGTGAGGAGCACATAGAAACAAACTCATAATACTAAATACTATTTGCATTGTAGCTTTTTATTGTGTACATGCTACACAAAAGATGAAGGCCTTGTAGCAATAAAAATGATTCAAAGCTTTGTACCAGACTAAGCACATAGCATAGATATTTATTTTCGAATAGTAATTGTGTTGATGAAGCGAGTGGGCTATAAATCTATTGTTTACGGATCGCCTTGTATGTCCTATGGGATTAATTCTTAAGTAATTTCATTATGAATCTATATAAGAATATGTAATAACACATTGTTGTTTGTTGAAATAAATTGCAAGATACAAACTAATTTGGTTTCTCTAGTAAGCATCAAGATGATAGGAGGGATACTCAGAATATGAATAAACTAATTATGAACTTTTGATAATCTAGGTGTTTAGTTTATATAGATCTCTCATTCCACATATATTGAGTGGATTATGAGGGATACTCAAAATATGAATAGACTAATTATGAACTTTTGATAATCTAAGTGTTTAGTTTATATAGATCTCTCATTCCACAAATATTAAGGAGTGGAATGTCTTTTGGATATGTTTCCACCTCTCCCATTGTAGTCCCACAAATTCTCACTTTCTTATATACCATTCTTCCTACTAAAACTCGTGGGAATTATTAATTATATTAAAGTAGAAAACTATACCAAGCGTTTTTTATTCCTTCAAAGACTGGTATCCAAATGTTTTCTTGCATTGAGTTTATTCCATATACATACATAATCACTGCTTTTTTATGATTTTTGGTTGGTAGATGGGAAGGAGACTATTTTAACTATTAGTGTTGTATTATTAGACAATGCAATAGTTACCAAGGATGCTTCTATAGAAATAGAAGCAAAGGATTCTCTAATAATGAGGGTTTTGCAGATTCCTTCATGTTCATTTGGAACTTTAATATTGATTTTCCATTCAAGGGTTGGTCCCACAAACAAGCAATGTTCGATGTAGAGCCAATAGTGAATAAATTTAAAAGGGATCTTGTGAGGTGGTGGCGAGGTGGAGATTATACTCTATTATTTCATTTATGTACAGGAAGACCTAGTTTTCATGTATTCCGAATGACGTTTCGAGGAACACAAGTCACACTTTTGATGAAACCTACAACATATTTTCATTGAACTCATTTGGCCGAACACGTTTCATCAAAATTATGACCATACTATGTTTCTCTTGTGAGTTTGACGCTTATTAACTTCCATGTGTCTAGGATGAAAAATCCTAAACCCCATCAAAACTTTGAAAACATAACTACCATCATTTGTTCAACAATCAAACTCAAATATCAAAATGAAAAATCTACTGACTCAAAATCATTATAGATCCTTCCATCTTGCATTTTTTTGACGAAAACTTTCGTTGCGAGTTCGTTAGACTTATGGAAAAAATACTATAATCCAATGAACTTGTTGTAACAATGACTAAGATGCTTGGCATACTTATCTCAAAAAATACTACAATCTGACGAACTTGCAGGAGCAGCGACGAAGATGTTTGTGGCAGGTTCGTCAAATTTACAACAAACTTTCTTAGTTTAAAAAAACAGATGAGCCAATTGTCACTAGGTGGTCCCACTCCCAAAGATCCATCATTGTTTCTTAAATGAAATGTTTATCATGGATGTGGAACTCAAGCACCTACTTTTATTGTTGTTAATGCTATTCTTAGGCCATAATTTTTTTATATAATCCCTTGGCACCTAGACTATTTTCTTAATAAGTTTTTAGGGCTTGAAATTGTTTGTTTCTATTTTCCCATAGGTTACTAGGCTATGACAGGTTTATTGGATGGTAGCGGTATTATTATGGTTAACTTGGTAATATCTAAGTAATGGTTGAAGGCTAGAAACAAACACATTAGGTTCAATACCATGGTATTCTTAGAGAAAAAACCAATTAGAAAGTCGGCAAGAAAGGTTCCAATAGGTTAATCCCCTGTGACATTGTTCACTCATAGAGAGAAGATGATGCATGATGACCACAGACATATCTAGTTCTTCTGAACATGCAATAAGATTGAGGATGCACAACACATAAAGTGGATATAACATTTTCCTTAGTTCAAAATTGTGATTGAGTGTCAGAAGATAACCATTGATAAGATTTCATATTTCCTGTCGAGACCACTAGTCGTCAAATTGATTATATTGTGTAATGCCAACAATTTGGAGTCAAAAAATTCAATGAAACATCCATATAATGTCCAAATTCTGCATATATCCATTCAATCCTCAAAAACTTCGTGATGTCAAAGTTAAATAGCTATACAACTATCTACTAAAGTGTGAATTTATATACATGTTGAACACAATTCATGTTCCTGAGGAGATCATCAAAACCATTTATTGTGCAAAGCACACCATTGCAAAGTTGTAGGAAACCTTAGAGTGGAGAAGATATTGACAAATCTATAAAGGTAATTTTACTGGCTCGTAACGACACAAATGGCGGCAAGCTTTGTGGGTGGATATTTCCTTTGTATCATGTCAAAATTGATAAACTGAAAGTTGGGAAATACATACCATTGTTTCTCCTAAGAATACCATGGGAGTTAAATTCAAAGGACTTTATCATGTCAAAATTGATAAACTGAAAGTTGGGAAATACATACCATTGTTTCTCCTAAGAATACCATGGGAGTTAAATTCAAAGGACTTTATCAAATAATTACCAATGAGAAGTAGGGAAACAATTATGTAGTTGTAGTTGTCAAACACTTCGACAAAATGATTGTCATGATACCGTGTATCAGACTAGGATATTGAAACAATGAATAAGTTAATTGTTTTTTATTTTACAGAGTTTAGGTGCATTTTGATCTACCATCATTAATCATACCCAACCACAAGTTCTTAAGTAGTCCACTCTACACCCAAAGTACGTAATTTAACAAATGAACAAAGTTAATCTATTGATAGTTTCTAATTAAATCAGGACAAATAAATATATTGAAATTACTTAAAAATAAATAAATAATCACAAAGAGAGATATAAACCCATATAGACTTCACTTCTTGATCTGGTTGGAAATTCAAGAGCTAGCTTAAAGGAAATTTCTCATAGCTTCTCGATGTTCCACACTCATGAAGAGAGGTCTTACCTTGCACATTTTGAGCCTTAATTGGTTACCCTCCAAAAAATAGAGAGAAATTAGCCATGCCATAAATTAAAAATTCAAGAGCTAGCTTAAAAAAATCCTCATAACTTCTTGATGTTCCACACTCATGAAGAGAGGTCGTACCATGCACGTTTTGAGTCATAATTAGCTACCCTCCACAAAATAAAGTATAAAGTGTTATTTTGAATGAGCATCCTACACTCCACAATAGTATTGGTATTTTTAGTCTATTCTAAGAGGAGGTTTAAGACTCCAATTTAGTCATTGTAATTTCATTGGCTAAATGCATGTGTACATGGGAGATACAATTGTATCAAAGGATATGCTAAGAGAAAAATGAAAAACAATATCCACACTATAATGTCAAATGTCATCACTATCATATATCAATGGGCTGATGCACAATCATGGACTCCTTTAAAGACACTTTAGATGCCACATAATACTGGAATAAACAGAAAACTTTGACTTTAGGTGACAATTAGGGGTACTTCCCTAACTTATTTGAAGATGAAGTAAAAAAAGAAAAGATATGAAATTGAATCAGCTTTCATAATATATAGTATTTATGCAGAGAAAATGTGTGTAAATGATTGTAAAATTAGTTTCCATGAAAGTGGGTTTTCAAATTTTCAGCACATCTTAACATATATGTTTGTGCGGGTGCAGCAATATATGAGGTAAATGATGTTAATTTGGGATAAAATCTTGTAGACATATAAATGACATATGGGCCTAGTGCAACACTATTTATTCAGAATTTTCATGAATTATTTATTATTATTATTAATTATTGAAGTCACAAAAGCTTGAAATTAAAACCTTATGTGTGGGTGCAACAGTTTAGGGGCAAAAATTAATGAAATCCTTGATTTCTAAATATAAGATCATAGAGCTTGCTCTCGTCTAGTGCACCATATAGTTTTATTGGGAAATGGTGATGGAAATCAAAAGTTATATAACAAACAATGGATGTATGTATTTTCAAAAACTGACGTGTGTCATTTAGAAAAATAATTATAAATAAATAAAACATACTTTTGAAGGAAAAAATTACATATTCAGAATTGTAAGATCGTACTCTACAATATCCCACCAATATCCTAGATTTTCATAAAAAATATTGTTTATGTCATAGCAAAACACGCAATCTAAATTGAGCATATTGATAGAGTTCTAAAAGACAAGCAATAGCCCTGGTTTATTTGTCCTAGCCAATAGGTTCAGTAGTCCGAAGTTATTTCCGAACCTAATGCCAAACCTTATTCCCGCCAATTATTTTAATTTTAAAATAACGCATATGCGTTATAGCTTATTCATATCGCATATGCGATATGATAAAGCTATAACGCATATGCATTTTGTCTTAACTAATTTGGTACGAGAGTAAAAAATAGTAATGGCATCCTTATGCGATATGAATAAGCTATAACGCATATGTGTTTTGTCTTAACTAATTTGGTACGAGAGTAAAAAATAGTAATGGCATCCTTGTCCCATTATAATACCATTTAGACAACACTATGATGGACACAAATAATTCCTTTGTTTAACGGTGAACGAAGCCATGGGCTGTGCATCCAAGAAAATAGGGTTGTGCATCATCCTCCTCCTTGTCCTCCTCCTCATCATCACCCTCATCCTCCTCCTCATCATCACCATCATTGTTCATCATCATCTTCATCGTCACCCTCATCCTCATCATCATCATCATCACCCTCATCCTCATCAGCGTCATCATGGTCATCATCATCATCCCCCTCATCCTCATCATCATCATCACTCTCATCCTCATCATGGTCATCATCATCATCCTCATCCTCATCATCATGGCCATCATCATCATCATCATCATCATCATCACCCTCATCCTCATCATCCTCATCCTCATCCTCATCCTCATCATCACCCTCATCCTCATCAGCTTCATCATGGTCATCATCATCACCATCCTTATCCTCATCCTCATCCTCATCCTCATCATCATCATCGTCAACCTCATCATCATCATCATCATCACCACCCTCATCCTCATCAACATCACCATCATCATCATCATCATCCTCATCGTCACCATCGTCGTCGTCATCATCATCATCACCATCATCATCCTCATCCTCATCCTCATCATCATAATCATAGTCATCCTCCTCCTCCTCTTCCTCCTCCTCATCATTGTTCATCATCATCGTCATCATCATCATCATCATCATCATCACCATCGCCATCATCGTCATCATCGTGCTCATCATCACCATCCTCATCCTCATCATCATCATCCTCATCCTCATCCTCATCCTCATCCTCCTCCTCTTTATCATCATCATCACCCTCCTCCTCCTCATCATCATCATAATCATCATCCTCCTCATCATCACCATCATTATTCATCATCATCTTCATCGTCACCCTCATCCTCATCATCATCACCCTCATCCTCTTCCTCATCATCATCACCCTCATCCTCATCATCATCATCATAATCATCATCATCATCATCCTCATCATCATTATCATCACTCTCATCCTCATCATCATCATCATTATCATCACTCTCATCCTCATCATCATCATCATAGTCATCATCCTCCTCATCATCACCATCATTGTTCATCATCATCTTCATCGTCACCCTCATCCTCATCATCATCATCACCCCCATCCTCCTCCTCATCATCGTCACCCTCATCCTCATCATCATCATCATCATCCTCATCCTCATCCTCATCATCATAGTCATCATCATCCTCATCATCACCATCATTATTCATCATCATCTTCACCGTCACCCTCATCTTCATCATCATCATCATCATCATCCTCCTCCTCCTCCTCATCACCCTCATCCTCATCAGCTTCATCATGGTCATCATCATCATCATAGTCACCATCCTCCTCATCATCACCATCATTGCTCATCATCATCACCATCACCCCCATCATCATCATCATCCTCCTCATCATCCTCATCATCATCACCCTCATCCTCATCCTCATCGTCATGGTCATCACCATCATCATCATCTTCATCGACACCCTCATCCTCATCATCATCACCATCCTCCTCCTCCTCATCATCATCATCATAATATTCATCCTCATCCTCATCATCATCATCATCATCATCACCCTCATCCTCATCCTCATCATCATCATAGTCATCATCCTCCTCATCATCGCCATCATTGTTCATCATCATCTTCATCGTCACCATCATCCTCATCATCATCACCATGGTCATCATCATCATCATAATCATCACCCTCATCCTCATCATAGTCATCATCCTCCTCATCATCACCATCATTGTTCATCATCATCTTCATAAGCATATATAAATGTAAATTGCATATATTCAGTGAGCACTAAATCGCATATGCGATATATCCAAATGCCCCTCCCTTCACGATGCATAGTTGGCCCATGAACCAGAGAATGGTCTCTCTTGCATCCACACCCATTGTGAATGGGAAGGGTGGGTATTTAGTTGGTTTGATTACTCCACCGAACTCAGTGGTGGCTCCATTGTGGTACTAGTTGCTGACCATTGTGAATGGAGGTGTTCCCAGCAAGGCAAAATGGATTCATTTCAACAATTAAACACAAATTTATCAGTCAGAATCTTCTCATGGAAGCCATACCGCACCAAATTTTTTATTCTTTATTTGTTACAATTATTACTAGATTGTTTGCATGGTATATATTATTAAGTTCAATAATAAAATAATTGGTATATATTGTTACCGTCTTTACCATTCAGCAACCATGGCCCTGCTATGTCAACTATTTATATCAATATTTATTTTGTACATGACTTGGGTGGTCTGTTTGTTTTTTTAATTAATTTTGCATTACAACTAAATAAATAAAAAAATCATATATAAGAGCAAAACTTGTAGTAATTATACTTTCTAATTTACTTTTTCCCAATCACAAAAACATAAAAAACAAATTTAAAACATGTAATTGTAATAAAAACCATAGCTTTGCTATATTTACTATATTTTGTGACAATAATGAAGATGACATCATTTGCAAGAAGCCATTATGTCTATCCACAAAAATAAGCACATTGAATAAGTTGAATTGGTCATTCGCATTCATTGGGTAAACATAATTTGACATGAATAGAGATCATGAAAAAGTTGAATAAATGCATTGGATAAGTTGAATCGATCATTTGCGTTGACCAATTCAATTTAATGTAATATCGATGTATTTTTTTATTGTATTTTTTTTTTAATTTTAATAAAACATTTGTGGCGAAGATGTCAAACGAGCCTCAACCCCCCTTAGGAGGGATGTTTGTAAATGAGCACTTTGGGCATCTTGCATACATAGAAGACCCAATGGAAGAGGACATTGATGTCCCTGAAGAAATCCAAGCTTAGAAAATTTCAATTTCGATGAAGAATTTGGCATGCATGATATTGTTGATTAATTTCATGTCTTGAAGAAAATGTTAACTTTGACAACTTTTTGATAAGATATATTAGTAATGTTTTGACTTTCAGATTTTATTTTAGAAATAAAATTTCTATATATAATGTTTTTAATATGTTATTTACATATATATGGTATAGTTTTTCTTGAATTTATGTGAATCAACACTTTTTGGAAAACAATATAAAATGGTGTCATTTTTATACCAAAAAACTCTTAAAATCCATTGAAAATTTTAAATGTCTTATTTTCTAAATTGTTTTACAATTTTGTAAAAAATGTATTGTTTTGTTCATAAAAATGTTTTATTGAAAAAAAAATGCAAAATGTATATGATTTTCATTATAACTTGATTCTAAATGTATGTTATTTTGTTAAATTTCTTTAAAAACACTTGAAAATAGAAATTAAAAATATTTTATGACAAAGATGATTCAAAAGCCCCCAAAAAATGCCTCAAAATGAAAATGTGTGATACTGGTATCAACCCTTTTGAAAAACGAGAACTGTGTCGAGTTCTCATTTCATAGTATGAGTGGTTATGAAGACTATGAGCATCTTGTGTCTTTATTCATTTATGCCAGAATATGTGACTTAAACACAAGTGAAGAATATTTCTGTTATATGCAAAAATTGTTAATTACTTATGGTAATGCTGATAAACCAACATATCTGAAGCATTACTTAAGAAATTTTCCTAGCCATGTTCCTGAGCTTGTTGAATAGCATCTCAAAGATAAAAATATTCCTTTGTCGGGTCTTTCTCTTGCCTAGCTGCATGGTTTCATAATGGGAACATGGCAAGAACACTGTCTGGAGAAAAGAGTGGCTAAAGATTGTAAAAGACACTCATCAATGTTTTCCCCGATTTCTGTAAATATGTTACAAAACTTCCAGATTGTGGATGTGGTGCTCATAATAGAGGACACTTTGGGCGAGAATCATGTAGTTGTAAAAAGAAAAAGAAACCCAAATACACTAATGCACCTAGATTTCATCTAGATAAAGGCTACAATCATATAAAGAGTAAAACTTCCAAAAAGAAAGCATATTTCAAAAAAAGATATGATCCTGCCAACAAAGAGAAATGTTTCATTTGTGGAAAGAAAGGTCACTGGGAAAATACATTTCCAAATAAAAAGAAAAATCCCAGACTTGTTGCCTTGTTTTCAAAAGACCTGGATCCAGCATGGTGAGATCTAGCTTGGTGTAAAGCAGGAGATTACCCCGAAGGTGAAATTGTCTTCTTGTTAGATTTTTAACATTTAAACTATATGATCTTAGGATCTTATCTGAGAGAATAACAAACACAACAATCAATCACAAGAGACAATGAACACAAATATTTTCCTCGGGGAAACCTTAAAGGAGAAAACCCTGCAACTTCCTCAAAGATAGAATCAGCACCGAAAGTAAAACCCAAGATGATCTCCCGACAACAGTAGTCTCTCTCTCTCTTGTCCCAGCTTCTTCTCTTTCTCTCAGTTATGCCCTACAACTGAGTGTGAGTGAATGTGTGTTAAATAGAGAGGCTCACTCTCTATTTATACTAATTCTTGACTTGACAATAACTCACTAGGGTCGACTTCTCTAGGAGAGTCTAATAACCCTAGGGCCCCACAACTGCGGGGACTTTAACCCTTGATCAATAAGGAGGGTTACCCTCTATGACTTAATTACATTACAGACACTTCCCAATAGAAACATCGGGGTACAATACATAATATATACAAGTGAATACATTATGAAGTTACAAATACATCAACGCTCCCTCTTAACTAGGAAGGTATTCTCTCGACACAATTTATTAGTACAAATATTCTTCTCTGGGTCATCACTGGATCACCATCAAGTCCGGATCATCACTGGATCATCATCAAGTCTGGATCATCATTGGATCATCACTGGATCATCATCAAGTTTGGATCATCATCAAGCCTGGATCATCACTGGATCATCAAGTCTGGATCATCACTTGATCTGGATCATCACTGGATTATCAAGTTTGGATCATCACTTGATCTAGATCATTATTGGATCATCATCATTGCTTATGTCATCTCGAACAAATGGTGTTATCTCTCAATTCTTCTCGTCATAGGAAATTCTACAGAGCCAACCCTTTTTCATGTTGGTTGTAAGCCTAGCCTCCATGTAGGTCTTCATCGTCTTCAACACTTATATCTGACCATGCAATGAACCATGTCAGAAAGGCCTGCCCAGCACTTACATCTGACCATGGGAGGAACACATCCATCACCATATCAAAAAGACACTCCCATCCCTCACATCTGACCATGGGAGGAACACATCCAAAAACCATGTTAGAAAGGCCCAGCACTCACATCCAAACTCATCTTGTCAAAAAGTGTCTGCACTTACATCCGACCTCATCTTCTCAGAAAGGATTTGCACTTGCTTCTGACCTCATCTTGTCAAAAAGGCTCTACACTTATATCTGATCATGTGGGAACACATCCCGCAATCACATCAGAATGGCTTTGCACTGATCATGTGGGAACACATCCCACAATCACATCAGAATATCTCTGCACTTACATCTGACCATGTGGAGCCCAACCTTCCACCATGTTAGAAAGGCTAATGAACACATCAATTCCCTTTGGAGGGAACCTCGATCTGGAGAACACCAAGCTTCTTCCTGAAGTACTCAAACTTCACTCTAGCTAATGGTTTGGTCAACACATTAGCTATCTTCTCGTTCGTCGCAACATATTGGAGCTTCACTGGTCCTCTCTGCACCATATCCCTGATATAGTATTATTTGATCTCAATATGCTTCGACTTGTCATGGAACACTAGGTTCTCTGATAGCTTCACACAACTCTGGTTGTCACAATATATACAACTAGCATCCACTTGGAGATCAAATAAATCAGATAGTAGCTTTCTCAGCCACACTGCCTCACAACTAGCCGAACAATATGCAACATACTATGCTTCAACTGTACTCAGTGCCACATAGGATTGCTTCCTGCTAAACCAGGAGATCACATCTGATCCCATACTGAAGCAACACTCTGAAGTGCTCTTCCTATCAATGGAACTACCTACCCAATTCGAATCCACATAACCTTCCAGGTTAATCTTCTGATTTGCCTCATACTTGAGCCCATAATCAACTGTACCCTTTAGGTATCTCAGAATATGCTTTGTAGCAATCAAGTGAACATGTCTCGGATTTGTCAGAAACTGGCTCAAAGTGTTCACGGCAAAGCAAATATCTAGTCTCGTATCCGTCAGGTACATCAAGGACCCAATCATCTGATGATACATCGTAGCATCAACCGAATCGGATGAAGCATCACTTAATAGCTTCAGGTTTGATGCCATAGGTGTGGTCATGGCCTTGCAGTCCATCATCCCGAACCTCTTCAGGATCTCTACTGCATACTTTCGTTGTCCTAGGGAGATTCCATCTGCATTCTGCCACACCTCCATGCCTAGAAAGTAATGCATCATACCCAGGTCCTTCATCTCGAACTCAACAGCCAACTTCCTCTTCATGTCAGCAATCAACCCATCTGTACCTGTTAAAAACAGGTCATCTACATACAGTAGGAGCATCACTGGGTTCCTTTCTTCAACCTTGTAGTAAAGATTTGAATCTGCTTTACTTTTGGTAAAGACCAAACTAGTCAGGAAGCTGTCAATTCTGTCATACCACAGCCTGGGTTCCTGTATCAAACCGTACAGGGCTTTCTTCAATTTACACACATGAGTCTTCCTATCATGTGTCTCAAAGTCGAGTGGCTGCTCCACATGTACTTTCTCTTCTACTGCACCATTCAATAAAGTTGTCTTGACATCCATCTAGTGTACTTTCCATTTCATTACTGCGGCTAAAGCAAGCACTGATTTGATGGAAGTATATCTGGCTACAGGTGCAAAAGTCTCTTCATAATCTATCCCTTCTTTCTGATAGAAGCCACGAGCCACAAATCTTGCTTTATGTTTCTCTATGCTACCATCTGCAGCATGCTTGATCTTATAGATCCATTTGGAAGTCACAACAGACTTCCCCTTTGGTCTTGGGACAACATCCCAAACATCATTATTCATGATCGACTGATACTCCTCGATCATAGAATCCTTCCATTCTTTCTTTTATGCCACTTCTTCATAGTTGGAAGGTTCTTTATTGATGATGTCACATAATAGTGCTACATAGCTGGAGCACGACCTAGTTCTTTTCCTCTCTCTGTGCACTTCTTCTAGAGCCCCATATCTCTCTGCACCTTGGATAACCTCTTGTACCCATGCATGTTTCCTCTTGTGAGGATTCTTCTCTTGGGGTGGATCTACAGGTTCTTGAGGTTCTTCTATTTCTCGATCTTCTTTCGTAATTGCTTCATCCATGGTTGTGTCTCGGATCCTAGGTATTTCAGTTTCTTCAGGATCTTCAACTGGTATCTTCCTAGATTTGTTGTAAGCTATGTCTTTATCAAATGTTACATCTTTGCTGATGTCGATCTTCTTGAATCTTGGAAAATATATTCTGTAAGCCTTCGAGCTTTCAGAGTATCCCACAAATATACCCTTCCTTCCTGAAGGATCCAACTTTGTCCTCTTTTCTTTTGGAATGTGTATGTATACTAGATAACCAAATATTCTGAAATGACTGACTTCTGGTTTCTTGTCGAAAAACACTTATTCAGGTGTCTTGTTCTCGAGTACTCTATGTGGAGTACGGTTCTGTACATACACAGTTGTCCTGGCAGCTTCTGCCCATAGATGCATAGGAAGATCTTGATCATGGAGCATTGCCTTTGTTGCTTCCATGATAGTTCTATTCTTCCTTTCTGCAAACCCGTTTTGTTGTGGATTATATGGAGTGGTCAACTCCCTCTTAATCCCTGAATCTCTGCATATTTCATTGAATTCATTTGATGTGAATTCTTCGCCATTGTTTGATCAGAAAATATTGATCTTCTTCTCTGTGTAGTTTTCGATCAAGGCTTTGAATTCCTTGAACTTGTTGAATACTTCATCTTTGTTCTTCATTAAGTATATCCATGTATTCCTAGAAAAATCATCAATGAAAGAAACATAGTATACATACCCTCTTAATGAACTAAATGACATCGGACCGCATACATCAGAGTGAATGATTTCCAAGATTCATTTAGCCTTACTTTTGCTACTTGGAAATGTCTTCTTTGTGTTCTTTCCTTTCGCACATCCCTTGCATACTCTTTCATGTTTTGCTTGTATTTTTGGAAGACCTTCAACATCTTTTCTTGCAAGTGGTAGTGCCCTATATTTCACATGTGCAAGCCTTCTATGCCAGAGTTCATTTCATTCTACTGAGTCATGAACCAAAGCTTGTTTTAGTTGGCCCTTTAATTTGTATAGTCCTCCCTCTTGTTCTCCAATTACTACTGCATCGTCAATAGTCTTTCATTTTGGCCACATGAGGACTTGGCCATCTATAAATGCAACTCTTATGCCTTTTGCATCTAATGTAGAGATGGAGAGAAGGTTCTTCTTTAGTCCTTGTACAAATAGGACATCCTTTATTTTCATAGATTTTCCAGAGTCTAATTTGTAGGAGGATTCTCCACTACCTTTTATTGGATACTGGTAGTCATCCCCAAGTTTCACCTTGTGGGGTGATTCATGTTCNAGATTCATTAAATCCCGTCATGTGTTTGGAACCCCCACTGTCAATAAGCCAATCATTTCTTCCATGTGTGATAGTTCTCATGAGGCCAGAGATCAATACATATTCTTCATCACTTGAAGAACCATCACTGTCTTGTTTGATTCTCTTCTTGGAAGGCTCATCATCTTCTGCAGCATGAGCATGATATATTTTCTTGTTTCCCTTCCTTTTGTGAGATCTATCTCTGTTTCTAGGACAATCTCTTGCAAGGTGTCCTCTTTAATCACATGTATAACAAATAAACTTAGACAAATATTTGTTAGATTTTCTAGTGTTTTTCTTCTCGCGAGAGTGCTTACCTATGTGATGATCTGTTCTGCTTTTCTTGGATTGTACTGTGAGAGCTTGATCTTCACTTCCCATCTTTTTTTCTTGAGCTATTTTTCGAGCTTCTACTTGTGAGCACTCCTCCCACAGTCTGCTAAACTTGACTAGCTTCTTTCTGACACAGATCCCTTGAATGAAAGAGTCCCATGCCCTAGGAAGACCATTCAAGGTGGTCATCACAATTTCTGCATTCTCTACTTCTTCTACTACAGCTTCAAGTTGTTCCTTGATATGAGAGACCCTTGTAAAGTAAGACTGGATGGTCTTCGCATTCTGGATCTTTACATTCTTCAATTAGTTTCTTAGAGTCATCTTTGGGTTTATGTTCTTCCCTTCAAATAACTTGTTCAGGGCATGATCAAACATCTCTTTAGATATCTTTAGGGAGGACACCTGTGGTATGAGGTGATCCTTGATTGAATCAGCAATAATCCTCTTATCCATAACCAATTTATTTTTGTGTAAGGCCTTAGCCTCATCTCCCTTTGGAACTGGAACCTTTCATTGATGTAAGAGTCCAAATCATTTGCTTCCAATACCAGGGAGATCCTATACTTCCAAGCTCGGAAGTTATCAGCTCCCTCAATATTTTCATCAAGCTTGGTATGATGAGACATCTTAACAGAGAGCCTTAAATGGAAATGCAAAGATTTAGATCTTACCAGGTTAAGATGTCAGAACTGGATCTGGAGCTGAATTTTTGCAGAGCTGGTTTTTCGGTTCAAGAGCAGATTTAGGGTTTGACTTTCTCGGAGTTCTACCCAACAAAAAACTTTGATCTTGATCTCTAAACTTCGATTTTGGGTAGGAGATCAATCCAAGCCTGGGCTCACTCAAAAACTCCACTTTCGTGGAAAGCCCTAATTTCCCGCAGAAGTATCGGGTCAAAAACTGAAAATGCTCATAATCATATTCTACTTTGACAGAAAGATGCCCCCTAGAGAGGAGAGTCAGCCTAGCCTCCTTTTGCTGAAAATCTGTGGAGAGAGATCCAAAAAATAGGAAGCCCTAGCTTCAGCAGCTGCACAATGTCTTCTTCTTAGGTTAGCTCTGATACCATGTTAGATTTTTAACATTTAAGCTATATGATTTTATGTCTTATCTAAGACAATAATAAGCACAACAATCAATCATAAGAGACAATGAACACAAAGATTTTCCTTGAGGAAACCATAAAGGAGAAAACCCTGCAACTTCCTCAGAGATAGAATCAACACCAAAAGTAAAACCCAAAGATATAAAGATGATCTTCCGATAGCAGTAGTCTCTCTCTCTCTCTTGATTTCCTAGGTACAAAAATAAACACTCCCTTTGATCAAGGAATGTGTTCTGCACCACTCCCAACTTGTCTCTGAAGTAGACAAACTTGCCCCTCCCCAAAGATTTCATCAGAATATATGCAACCTGCTCATCATTGGAAATGTACTATAAAGTCACTTCTCCTCTCTAAACATAATCCCAGATGAAATGATACCTGATCTCAATATGATTTGACCAGTCATGAAATACTGGATTCTCAGAGAGCTGGATGCAACTCTGATTGTCACAGTAGATCACCGTAGGCCTTAGCTCTTAACCAAATAAATTCACCAACAAATTGCGAAGCCACAGTGCCTCGTAACTGGCCTGACTGGCTGCCATATACTCATCCTCTGCAGAACTCAAAGAAACAGACTTATGCTTCCGACTGAACCATGACACTGCTGCCGATCCCAAACTGAAACAACATCTGGAAGTGCTCTTCCGGTCTGCCACATTTCCTGCCCAATTTGAATCTGTGAAGTCGATCAAACTAATCCCTTCTAACCTCCTGTAGTCCAGACCATACTCCATTGTCCCTGTAAGGTAATGCAACACATGTTTTACGGCTACCCAATGCACTCTCCTAGGCTCAACCATGAACTGACTGAGAGTGTTCACTGCAAAACACAAATCTGGCCGAGAGTTGACCAGATACATCAATGAACCAATGAGTTGACAGTATAATGTAGGATCCACCAACTCTCCCTCAGAAGCATTAAAGCTTCTTCCAGTTGGTGACCATCAGTGTAGACATCATCCTGCAATTCTCCATCTGAAATTTCCTCATAATATCAACTGCATACTTTCCTTGTCCCAGGAAAATATGTCCAGGCTCCTGCCAAACCTCCAATCCTAGAAAATAGTGCATCAACCCAATATTGGTCATTTCATACTCTGAAACAAGATCTTTCTTGCAAGCTGTAATGGGTCTCTCTCCTCTTGTGATAAATAAGTCATCAATGTATAACATAAGAATGAGCGGATCATCTCCAACCATGATGAAACAGAGATTCAGATATGCTTCACTCTTTTGAAACCTCATCCGGTGCAAGTAAGAATCGATCTCGGAGTACCAAGCTCTAGGAGCTTGCTTAAGCCCATACAAGGCTTTCTTCAACCTGCAAACATGAGACTCTTTCTTATGAATCTCAAATCCCTGAAGCTGCTCAACATAAATATCCTCCTAAATGATTCCATTGAGAAATACGGTCTTCACATCCATCTGATGGATCTGCCAACCTATTTATGCCGCAATGGAAATCAATGCCTCGATCGAAGTATACCGAACAACCGACGCAAAGGTCTCATCATAATCCACTCCCTCAATCTGTGACAACCCCTGTGCTACAAATTTGGCCTTGTACTTCTCCACACTACCCTCCGTAGCATGTTTTAGATTGTAAAGCCACCAAGAAGACACCACTGACTTCCCATCAGGTCTCAGAACTATCTCCCATACATGGTTATTCATGATGGAATGGTACTCATCCATCATGGCATCTCGCCAAACATGATGCTGGGAGGCCTCCTCAAAAGTAGAAGGCTCTGAATCATGTAAACTAGCCACTAATGCCATGCCCAATCAGTCTGGCACCTGAATAGCCCTCACTGGCTCCTTGGGTGTCCCAAACTCTTGAGCTTCCTTCAATGTTTCCTGAAGCCACTTAGGTTTCTTCCCTGAAGGTTTCTCACACACTAGTCTGCCCTCATCTGATGAACTACCAGCAGTAGAATCCCTAGTAACCTGTGAACCAATAGCTAGTGTACCAACAACTAGTGAACTTTGTGATCCTGATCCTCTGTACGGTGAACTTGTAACTTGAGACCCAAAACCTGTCCTCGAAGACCCTGTTGGCTGAACCACTTAAACTGGTGAACCTGTGCCTACACTGTGTGGTCCAGTAACTCTGGAAACCTGTAAACTTGTCTACTGTACAGATGGTACCTGTGAAACTACCTGAGGTGCAGGTAGCTGTTGCTCTCCCTGCTCCAACTCTTTAGACTTCTTTAAGGCTCGCTCCTCCTCAAACTTCACATCCCTCTTCACAACAACTTTCCTCTGAGGAGGAAGGTAAATAAAGAAGGCCTTCGAAGTCTCATCATAGTCCACAAATATTCCCTTCTCTGCGGTGGTTCCAACTTTGTCTTCTTCTCAGAAGGGACATGAGAGTAAGTCAAACTACCAAATATGCGAAAATGGTTGAACTCAGGCTTCTTTCCCGTGAAACACTCCTCAGGTATCATGTTCCCCATGAAATGATGGGGACTCTTGTTCTGAAGATATACAGCTGTACTGCATGCCTCAGCCCAAAGAAAGAAAGGAAGTGACTGGTCATGTAACATAGCTCTGGATGCTCCAACAATGGACATGTTCTTCCTTTTGCCACTCCATTATGCTCTGGAGTGTATAGAACCGTCAATTGCCTACTAATACCCTCCTGTCTACAATATCCATCAAACTCCTTGGAGGTATACTCACCCCCGTTATCTGATTTGAGAACTCGTGTCTTCCTCCCTGTTTGGTTCTGCACAAGAGTTTTGAACTCTTGGAACCTTTGTAAGACCTCCTTGGATTTCTTGCTCTTCAGGAAGTAGATCCAGGTCTTCCTGGAATGATCATCGATGAATGTCACATAGTACTCATATCCTCTCAAGGAAACATATGACATCGATCCACACAAATATGAATGTATCAAGTCAATAACCCCTGCTGACCTGCTATCACTGCTAGGAAAAGCAGTCTTGGTGTACTTTCCCAAAGAACACACCCTGTAAACATCACTATGCTCTGTGTTGAACTCTGGTAAACTTATAACCATATGTCTCAACAACCCCAAAGTTGAATGATGTAAGTGAGCCATCCTCCAATGCCACATCTCACAAAGCTCGTTGCCGCTGCTATTTGCCAAGGCATGTTGAGGTTGAAATAAGAGCCTATACAGTTTCCCGCATCTAACTCCATTGGAAAATGAAGCAGATGGTCCTGTAGTCTTGGGAAATACATGCACATGTCCATCTAGGGGAAGGACACCCCAAGACCCCGATCCTCAATCATGGAAACTGAAACCAGGTTCTTTTTCAACCCAGGTACATACAATACATCTCTCAAAACCATGGGACTCATGGACTCCCTCTGAAAGGTAATGGTCCCATGCCCAATTGCTCTGACCGCCGAGTCATCTCCCAACACCACCTCCACATCAGTATTTGTCTGTGAAAGCTCGGAGAACATCTCTCGAGCACCTATCATGTGGCTCGATGCTCTGCTATCAATATACCAAGTGCTGGAAGTAGATGCACTGCAGGAATGGTATATCAACAAGGAAAACTCCCTCTCTCTATCAACATTCGCACTAGTGATAATAGATGCTCTCTCTCTATCAATATATCCAGTGCATAGAGAAAACTCTCTCTTAAATCTCGCTGCAAAATCATCAACCTCCGCAGAAGCTGTTGTCTGTTGCTACTTGTTATTCTTCTTGTTCGGACACTGCCCAACATAGTGTCCCATCTTCTGACAATCAAAGCACTTTAAAATGCTCAGATCCTTCTTATGTCCATGATGCTGCTTGGCCCCACCCTTCTTGGGACCCTTCTTATTCTTCTTCTTCCCCTTTGTTGTCAAGGCCACATCCTCCAATCCTCCCTACTAGTAGAAGCACTACCCTACACAAGACCACTCCGAGTCTCCTCCTGGACAAAATCATCACATCCTGTCCCATGTAGGTAAGGTCTCTCTAGCTATGAAAGCCTCCACAAACACAACCCAAGGCTTTGACACCCCATTCATGGTTGTCCTCACTAGCTCTGCATTAAGGAACAACCTCCCCAACTTCTGCAAGCTCATCTCTCACCTGAGAGATCCTATTAAGGTAAGACAACATAACCTCTCCTTTGACCATTCTGATACTCTTCAGCTTCTCCCTCAAAACCATCTTCCTATTCCTGTTTGAACTATGAAACAAGTCGGTCAAAGAACTCCACATTTCATGTGCACGATCCTTTCCCAAAATGTGTGGAATCACATGATCTTTAACAACATCTAGGACAATCCTCCCAGCTTTAATATCTGTCTTGTTGAAGGCATCCAATGCTACCGCATCGGTGGAAGCGGGAATAGGTAGGGGATTAGCTGTAGTATTTATGACTACCTCCTCTCACAACTCATTTTCCTCCAACACAAGCAAAATCCTACCTTTCCACGGAATAAAATTCCCATCCCCATCAAGCCTATCTTCCATTCTAAGTCCAGTAGAAGTCATATTTCTCAAAGAACAAGTTCCAACAAAATGTTGCTACTGTCAAAAGAAAATCTTTGAAATCTGAAAATGACTTTTCTGTCTACAAAAATTAATTTTCTGCCCCACTCAGCTCTAATACCATGTAAGTATTTCTTAGTTTCAGCCACCGGTTTCAATGTCAAAACTATCTCAGTTTAATGCCCAACCCAGAAATGCATAAGGCTGGGAATATCATAAATTTTCACACTAAAAAAGGCACTGTTGTAACTCAACTTTTAATGACAGAAAATGAAATAAATGCACACCATGAAATTTTTAGACAGTAAATTTTTAGCAACATGACTAGGAAAAACCCACAAGGGGAAAACATGTTAGGAGAGAGATTTTATTTTCAGGAAAATTTTACAGCAATAACTCGAAAAAATTCCAAACCAACTTATCTCAACCGGAGAATTTTTTTTGTCTCGTTTTCATGCTAACAATAAAAAATACAGCTCTGATTTTTTTTCCCGTAGTAGCCTCGAAAAATGTGTTGTACGGACTGTACGATAACCTGTTGAACGAACTGTATGGCCAGCAATAAATGCCTCGAAAACTGTGCCAACCTTTGCCTCGGTCTATGTGCCTGATTTCAGCCTTGGAAAACGTGCCCGATTTCTGCCTGTACCTTTCGTGGGAAATGTGCCCCTTTATGGATCCGTATAGTATGGCCTATACGAACTACCTGCAATAAATGCAACTCCTCAAAAATTGTGCCATGTCCCTTGCCTCGAAAATCGTGCCCTCAGCCTGCTGCAATCTCTTCCTCGATTTTTGTGCAACAAAAATCTTCTTCTTTCTCAGAAAAAGGAAACTTTCTCTTTCATCTCTCTTCTCCACACTTCAATCTACAAAAAGTGAGTGAAATGGCATTTCTTTGCCTTTTTGGTGAGAACCGTGGGGTTCATCTAATCCAATGGTTGAAATTAGACTAGATCGGTGGATGAGATTAAATGCTCACATTTAAATCTCATTAATATTAAATTCACTCACCCACTTAAATTTTTCAAACAATGATTTTATTCTCTAAAGTCATATTAAATGCTCATCTCAAGTCATTTAATGCAAGGGTCACTTTATTTTCCCCTTTTAAGTGATTAAGGCCAAAGCCACCTAGGGGAACACTTTCCTAGGTACAAAAAACAACAAAATTCTCCCCTTTTGATCAACACACAATAGACAATTTCGACAACAAAGGTTTCTTCCTTCAGAAATTTGGAATAAAAGAGGTTTTACACAATAGACAATTTGGACAATAAAGGTTTCTTCCTTCAGAAATTTGGAATAAAAGAGGTTTTATTTCATCCAGTGAATCTCTTTTCTACAACTAACCTCAACGTCTACCTTCTAACTCTGCTTCTAACATGTGTGTGTGTGTGTGTGTGTGTGTGTGTGTGGATTGCATTATAATCACTTTATAGAGGCAACTCATTTGGCTACAAATTCACATGTTTGTGATATATCTGGAATTAATGGAATGGGAGTTGTAGCTTGGT
The DNA here is from genome assembly GCA_001517045.1 of Pseudotsuga menziesii. Lineage (NCBI taxonomy): Eukaryota > Viridiplantae > Streptophyta > Pinopsida > Pinales > Pinaceae > Pseudotsuga > Pseudotsuga menziesii. The sequence goes on from LPNX011161926.1 coordinate 70,291, forward strand.
GTGTTGGAATTCCCATGTGTGCATACATGCATAACAAATAGAAAGAAAGAGAAAACCAAGAGAGATCAACGTGAATGCACAATTTTCTTTAAGCATATGAACATATAAATACATTTACAATGGCCCTTGGTTTCATATTCCAAGGCATCTCTTGGACTCCAAGATGACTCTTGGTATCCAACTTCCGTGAGTTGAAAATAATTAACCCTAAAGGATTAATATTTCCAACATTCACCCCCTAAATTTGAAGGGGTGTGTAGGAGTCCAAGAAGAGAGATGAAATCTAAAGAAGAATAGTTGGAAATGACTGAAGATGCTCTTTGAATCAAAAGCTAGTTGAAGCCGATGTCTTCTACTAAATGGGTGGTTTTTTGGTCACCAACCAGCCGAATCTATGAAGAGGTGGTTTAAGGATGACCACATACAGCGGAACGTGGCGTTCACTCTGGTATTGGCTCAACGTTTCCTTTTGGAACTTGGCTTGAATTCAGGTGCTGACTTTGTGATTCCCATTGGAACTTGGCTTGAAGGCTCAACGATTCTCTCTGGAAAATGGTGGTTTAAGGACCACAACAAAATGATCATAAGTTGTTTTCTTCTACTAAATTAGTATTTTTAGGAAGACCACAAACCAAATCAAGCTCAGGTGGAACATGGCTATGAATCTGGCTTTAACTACAGCTCTAGATCTGGCTCAAAGCTTTGGCAAATGGCACAAGCTAATTTTGGTTATGGATCTGCTTCTAGTTTAGGACTGCTTGTTCTCGCTCACTTGTTCTTGCTCACTTATTTCTCATGGTCCATCTTTCCCCTCTCTTAGGGACAAGGTGAGGAGTAGAAAATCTCTCAACTGCAAGATGTGTCATTACTCGTGACCGAATTATATATCTTTTTGGCCATTGACATCCATTATCAAGTAGCACTCCACCCATAGTGAATATTTTCTCTTACATGTTTCTTAAGTATAAACCATATGTATGAAGAATGAATATGCTTTCCATAATTCATACAAGGATGAAGATCAAAACACCAATCTTCCATGTGACCATCTCGAAAACAATGTTGGCATTTCGGAATCTGATGCGAATCTGTTGTAGGTGAAGATGAACGTTTTTGGAGGAATCCAAAATTTTGGAACTGGATGGGTTTGGAATAATTAGGAATGTGAAATGTCACTTCCTTGTTGTATCCAAGTCTGGTTCTATGCTTGTTGTGGATGATTTCTTCCTGTTGTAATGTCACAGATCACATAAGGTTACCAATAATACACATTAAAAGCATACAAACATATCAAAGACAAGAGACAAAAACATAGATAGAATAACAGATTATATTATAGTGAAAGGGTCCATACAATACAGAGAACTGAACCAAGTTCTTATTTGGCTCAACAGCCTAATATATATGATTTAAAAAACAGTTACAAATAACTACCTGTTGGTTCGGTCAACTGACACGATCTTATGTGGCCTACCTAATCTCTAATTAGTCGGCTGATCGCCTTAGTCAACTGATCGTTATAGTCGGCTTATCGTTCTAGTCGGCTTACTGACTAGCTCCTGCAACATCTCCCCCACAAACAAAATCGTTCTTCGTCCTGAAGAACAGGGAGGTACCCAAAAATGCATTATTTGTCTTAAGTAGTTATTGCTATGTTTTGACCTTCATGGGTTGTGAAGTTTGATAGTTGGTCTTTTCTGTACACGGACTTAGACAATTGCTTGAGCTGTCACTGCCCGCTGATGTTGGAATTCCGTCCAACTTTGCAGTACTTTTTGGATGTCGATGGTTAATGTTGTAAAACTTGATAGTGTCAACATCTTCTCTTGAATGGAGAGGTCTTCTATCCTTTCCATTTCGGGACCCATAAACTGGTCCTTTTCTTCTGCTATCTCAAAAATTCTTTTCATCTGCGGGCAGATGATGTTTAATTTGTCTAAGCTCCGAATTGCCCGCTGCACCCACTGGTGTGTTTGTCGCTCGAGCTTCTGCAGTTAGTTTGTTTCAAGAATGATTTGATATTCGATAGTGCTTCTAAGTGCTTCTTCCATTCTCTTCCTCTTCTCCAGTGCTTGGATGTTGGCCAGTCCCGGAGTACTCCTTCTGTGATGACCGACTCCTCCATGTGATCTTGCAGTACTTTGTATGTTTCAGAGAAAGTTGTGTGCTACTGCATCAGTAGTCGAGTTGTTTCTTCTTTTTTCTCATCTTTTGTGTTCTGCATCTATGTGTGTAGCGCCAAAACCACGCTCTCAAACAGTTGATAGGCTTTTTCTAGTGGCTTGTCGGTGTCGACCTCTGTTGGTCCTGGTATCACAGACTGCGCAAGGTTTTTGCATTTGTTTAGGAACTCGACTTGTTCTCTTTCATTGTCGTCGAGCTCCTTGCGTCTACTCTGGCTTCTTGTTTTCACTTTGATAGCCAGTGTTTCCAAAAGTTGTCCCAGCTCTCCATCTTTCAGCTTGGTTGCGTCGACTGTAGTGGTCGACCCAAGTTTACTGATGTGGACCATTGTCACTTGGGCTTGATGGTCCCTCTTCTTTCTGTCTCTCTTCTTTTTGTGCTTCTGTTGTTCTGCTTGCTTTTGTACTTGTGTACCTGTGAGAGTCATATTTTCCAGCAATGGGTTGTCTGGTTGCCGGCCTGCAGTGGTCGGGGGCACTTTTGGTTGGGTTTGCAGGACGAGTGCTGCAGCTGGGTGAGTATCTGGTTGATTTTGTACAGAGGGTCCAGATATAGAGGTTGTTGGTACTAATGGTTGTGGCCGAGGTGGCTCCGATGCAGCTGGTTCAGGTGCAGATTATGGGTTAGGGGATGGTGGTGGTGATGGTGATGGTGATTGGTGGGGATGTGGTCGGATGTCGGGTCGTGAATTTGTGGAGGTGAACCTTCCTGAAGGTCGGAGAACAGTTCGTCGATTTCTCGATTTCTTCCATGTTCTCTCCTTCCTCATTTCTTGTCGAATCATTGGCTGGTGGGGGGGTTTAGGGTCGGTTGGAATGAGGGATGTAGTCCGACTTGGGACAACTTTAGCTTGCTTGTTAGGATTTCTTTGAAATGTCGAACTCAAAATTGCGACAGTCCTCGGCCTCTGGGGTACTTGGCCAGGTGGAGGAATGGGCAGTCTAGATCCACCAACTTCAAACAAAGGGCACTTGGTGGTGATTTTTTGTACCGAAGTGAGTAACTCAGGATGTTTTTCGATGTACGCCTGGAAGTCTCTGTCTTGGTCGAACCTTTCCTTCAGAGTTTCCGGCATAGCATTCTCGTATATGTCAATTGGGCTTATGGAGGGAGGCTCTGGAATTGTTTCTTGGGTGATTTTGGTCGGAGACGGGGGTGTGGGTGTAGACACTAGATCAACAATATTTTCAGCCGGTGTGGTCGACCTTGTTGTGCTCCCGCTTCGACAAATTTCTGGAACTGTGCTTCCACCGGGATTTTATTCGCAACGGCGTCTTCGATGATGTCAACCGTCGTGGCTGCTAATTCATCTTCATCTTCCGATGATTCCGCGATGATAAGCTTGCGCTTTCCTTTCCCCTGCTCCTGCTCCTGAATTCTTTTCCTTTTCCTCGAGGTTGCTATCTCCTTCGACAGTTTGCGGATGTTTTCTTTAGTTATAGCATACTCAAGGTTTTCAGTTTCTATTTCTCCCCCTTGTTGAGTTTGAATGATGCTTTCTTCAGCTGGATTGGTTACCTGTTGTTCTATCTGTGTCTCTTCCCTTTGGGCTATCGGTGGTTTGATTGTAATTTACAGTCGACTGGTGTCTTCTGCTGATGTTTCCTTCGACACAAATGTACCGATGTATAATCGGAGCTCATAATCTTTTTCTTGTTCTTGGTCTGTTAGTGGCTCCTCTATTGCTAGGTTTGTCTCATTGGCCTTTGCTGGTATCGATAGTTTTGTGCCAGACTGTCGAGCTAGCTCCTGGAAGATCTCTTTGACTGTTGGGTAGTAGTCAAGAGTCTTTGCTTTTGCCTTGGTGCCCTGCATATACCACACCGCGGTATGGTCGAGTTCCAGCTTTATGTGGGCAGTTTTGGGCAGACTTTGTCGGATGTTCTGGGGAACCCTCCATCTGGTCGTTTGGATTTTAAGCTGTTGGAACCAGTTTTCCAACAACACTTTTCCTTTTGCTAGTTCTTTCATTGTTCCAGTTTGGGCAAATGGTTTGAATCTCCACATATGGAATCTTGTGGGTTCTTGAAACTGCTTGTCCCCGACAGGACACAAGTAATACATGACTATCCATATTAAAAGGGATGGGAACCTTATAATCCCTCCCGACTGCTGGCATTTTTCACAGATGCCTTTGAGCATGTCGGCGGCATACTCAGCCCATTTGTATATTTTCCCTGTGTCGTCAATGGTATCCATTGCCTCCAACATATCTAGTTTTAGGTCGCTTCCTAGACCTATCGGTGTAAGCCCAGTGGCTATGATTTTAGCCACAATTTGAGGCATTCGGGCTTGTATTTGACTAATCATTAACCCTTTGGAGTTTTTTCCCGATGGTGATCCAGTTAGTTGCTCTACGAGCCCTTCTTTTATGCCGACTGGTACTGGGTCACCTTGGTTTGATAAACCGGTCAATTTATAGATTACTTCACCGAAGATCTTGACTGGTCTGTTGAAGTAAAATCTGTCGTTGTGGTATCGGCTTGTGATGAATTTAACTGTTGTTTCCTTTCTACCTCCAAAACTGGCAATGAACAGTGTGTTCATGTAGTTCATAGTAGTACTGTGATTTATTTTCTCTGCGGCTGGGGTTGGTTTTTTGTCGACATAGGCCCATTCTTTGATCTCGGCCCATGTTTTCTCCTATGAGCTCTCCTGAACCTTAGCGTTTTTTATGTTTCTTAGTCTCCTCATTAATCACATCTCCGTAGTTTGTAGTTCTTTAGTCTTGGCTACAGCTCTGGTTTGTTTTGGTGCCATTTTGTCGGTTTGTTGGTCGACTTTACTTCGGTATTCTCGGCTTTCAGTTTTTTGGTTGCTAAGTTGCTCTCTCTGTTTGAAATACTGTAAATGATCCTCTTGCGGTCTAGTATTTATAATTGATGCGTTTGACGTTTCTGTCGAGGGGTGTATTAATGACGAACGTGATGGTTCAACGCGAGCACTTGAGTTTGTGTTAATGGTGATTTGATTTTGGTGCTCGTAGTCATGAAGGCGTGATGTGACTTTCGGGGTCGTTGATCGATGTCGATCATGTGAGCGGAAGATGGTGATATGTCGATGGGCGTGATGTCGGCTGTCGAAGTGTTGATTTCCTGTCATACTGATTAGTTCTGCGTTTTTTTTTTGGGTCATATTTTTATAGTTTTTGTTTAACTGTTATGGTCGTTATATTCTTTTTTTTTATAAACTTGTTTAATTTTTGTACCGCTTTAGTCGAGCACCATTAACAAGTTTTTGAAATACTATGCATTGTAACGTCCTTAGTCGGACTGATCCGTTGGCATGAATTTCTTCGACAACATAGGGTCACATCCACTCTGTATGTAGCTTTTTGGGTTTACCTTTTACTCGGCTGTTGTATAGTAAAGCAAGGTCCCCTACCGACAGGTTTTTGTTTTTGATGTTACGATTGTGCCATGCTTTTTGTTGTTGTTTCTGAACTTCTTTATGTTGTAAAGTGATCAGTCGGTGTTCTTCCAGCTTACTTAATTGCATAAGTCGGTCCTTTCTTCCTTGTTCGACATCGACATGTAAAATATCTGCGATAATAGGTGTCTGTTGTCGAAAGTGTAGTGGAACTACTGCTTCTTGTCCATAAACTAGTTGAAATGGTGTTTGGTCGGTTGAATGCTTGTATGCTATTCTGTGCGCCCATTGTACTGCAAGTATCTTTTCGTCCTAGTTGTCTTTGTGGATGTTACATATTTTTGTTAAACCTTTTGTTAATGTTTTGTTAAATGCTTCAATTTCTCCATTCGACTGAGGGTGGTAAGTTGTACTCCGACGATGGTCGATTTGGAATTGATCTGTTAGTGTTTTAATAGTTTTATTAATAAAGTGTGTTCCCTGGTCACTGATTAGGGTTAGTAGACATCCAAATCGGGTAATGATATTTTCATAGATAAATTTGGCAGCTATCTGACTGGAACATGTGTCGACTGGTTCTGCCTCTGCCCATTTGGTTACGTACTCGACTGCAGTTATTATGTACCTTGCACCTGTTCTTTTTGCTGGTATGGGAAATGGTCCTATGAAGTCGATGGCCCAAATTTCAAATATCAAGCTTGGGCTTACTAATATCAAGGGCATTTCTATACTAGGCAGAGGTCAACCCAGCCATTGACATCTGTCACATTGGCTTACAAAATTTTTATGGTCTTTGTGAAGTGTCGACCACCATAACCTTAATTGTTGGATTTTCTTGGCAGTTGTGTCTACTTGAAAATGTCCTCCTGCAGGTCCATAATGTGCTTCATACATAATATTATTTCTTTCATGTTCTAGTACACACCTTCTGAGGATGTCGTCCAAACCTATTTTATATAAGAATCCATTTATGAGACTATATGGTGCAGCTCTTATGGCTAAGATTTGTTTCTTCTTCGTACTCATGCCTTCTGGTGCTTAGCCATCTTCTAAAAACTGAGCTATTTCCTCCAACTCTACCGAGACTGCTTCTTCAAAATAAATGTGCATCCGGTAAATCATCTTCTACTCCTGTCGGTTCCTCTCCTGTGTCGATTCGGGATAACTGGTCAAGAATGACATTTAATTTTCCTGGTTTGTCAACGACTTCGAATTCAAATTCTTGGAATAAAAGTAGACATCGACAAATTCTCCCATGGTGTAAAGGCTTATTTACGAGATATTTTAGTGCTTGGTGGTCGGTATAAAAGATAAATGGATTAGCTAGTAGGTAGTGTCGATATTTTTGTAGTGCGAAGACCATTCATAATGCTTATCTTTCTATTGTCGAATAGTTTCTTTCTGCTTTATTTAATTTTCTGCTGCTGTAAACTATAGGGTAGTCCATTCCATCGTCTCTTGGTTGAGTTAGGATTTCTCCTATTGCCAGGCCTGATGCGTCGATGTGTGCATGGAATTTAGTCGACCAGTTTGGAAACCTTAGGATGGGTGCTTCGACTAGCTTTCTTTTTAGTTTTTCAAATGATATGTTGCATTCCTCTGTCCAGTCGAACTCTTTATCTTCTCTTAATAGTTCTTCCATTGGGTAGGTGATATTTGAATAGTATCTTATGAATTTTCTGTAATATCCTGTATGACCAAGTAATACCCTGACTTGTTTCGGGTTCACTGGTGGTTTTAAGTCTAGGATAATTTTTTTTTGCAAAATCAACCTTAATGCCTTCTTTGCAGACAATGTGTCCTAACAATATCCCTATAGGGGTCAGAAATATGCACTTCTTGATGTTAAAAGATAGCTGGATTTGTCGGCATCGTTTCAACAGAAGCCTTAGCCATTTGCAGTGATCTCTTAACATAGAGTATATTGTCCAATAATCAAAGTATACTGCCATTGTTTTGTAAATGTATTCTTGAAATGTTTTGACCACAATTCTGGAAAATACTACAGGTGCGTTCTTTAATCCAAAAGGCATGACCCTATAAGCAAATGAGCCAAATTCACATACGAATGTTGTCTTTTTCTGATCTTCTTTGGCTATTGGTACTTGGTTATAACCTGATAATCCATCTGTAAACGAGTAGCATTCATGTCCTGCAACCTCATTTAAGATTTCATCTGCATAAGGAGTTGGAAATGGGTCTGTTAATGTAACTTTATTTAGCTCTCTGAAGTCGACACAAATTTTTAGCTTGGTTGGATCGTGTTTCTTTGGTTGAACAACCATTGGACTTGCCCATTCAGATTGGTCAATAGGGTAGATAATACTTGTTGCAAGCATGCTATCAATCTCCTTCTTGACTATCTCTTTGTATTTATGAGCTAACTTATATGGTCTTTTCTTTACAGGTCGTATATCAGGTTTAATGTCGATCTTCATTTCACCCATTTCATGGACTAGACCTTTGAGATCTTTGTAATATTTGGCAAATACATCCTGAAACTCTTTTAATAAGTTCACTATTTTTGTCGTTTGTTCTTCATCCCAGTAGTCTCCAATTTTTGTCATTTTTGGTCGGTCATCACTTGAGATGTCGAATTCTTTAGTTTTGACTTTAGAATCTAGCCATTATGGTGCTTTGGCTTCATTGATTGGTCAGCTCCGTTCCTTAAATTGTGAAAATATGGCAGGAAAATTTGCTGCAGTCATTCGGTTGGTATCTTCTTTGTCGGTTGTCTTGACTTTGAGCACTGTGTGAATTGGTTTTGTTATTTCGACATGGTTTGACTTCCATCTAAAGCATTTCCCTTCCAGATTTTCATTTTCCATCTGTAGTCTTGTTGACTGTGGTATTGTCCCGGTTTGCATATTATTGCAGTTTATTGTCGATCGGTTGTATTTTAGGGTTTTGTTTTATGTCGGTTGTATGAATGTTTTCATCTGTTTTGTTGTTTCGACCAAATTCTCATCTTGTGGTATAAAGTTGAAATCTTTGATAAAATTCTCTTTGAGTTCATGCCATAGGAATGTTTCACCTTGAGCTTCTTCTATTTTGTACCATTTGTTTGGTAAGTCGGAGAGCGTTGATGGAAACAGGTGTGGCCATGTACGTTCATCTTTATACCCAAGTATTTTCCATTCTTTTTCACATGTCCTTATGTGGTCTTCTGGATCCTGCCCTTGGATGAACATAGGTATTTGGGTTTGATTGGTTAACTTTTTTCCTCCAAATCTTTCTATGAAGAAAGTTAAAGCTGTTGTCCATGTCTGCAGTCTTGATTGATGGGTATCCCACCATCTAGCAGCTTGTCTTGTAAAAGTTTCCTCTAAGTTTTGTAGTCGGCCATGTTCACCAATGTTTCTGGATACTTGTTCTATATGCATGACTGTTCATTCTCTTTCTCTGTACCTTGGTATATGTGTACTATTTATATTTGCTGGTTTTAGGGTAGGATATTCCCTAGTTTTCTTTTCAAATATTTTTGGGATGATGGACACCAAGAAGCACTGTTGGACTAGTTTTTTCTGCACTTTTTGAATAGTCCAGTAGCCTCTTGCTTGTGTTTCGTAGTTCTTGACTTCCCAATCATATAGTTCTACGTCTGAATTGTATCCTACTGAATCTTGGTTGCCTAAGTAAAGTTCACCATAGACATTAAGTTCTGTGTAATCTTCATTATTCTATATCTGATATAGTTGTCGGATGTAAACTTTTTCATCAATAGGTTCTATCCAAGGTTCTCCTTGGGATGGATGAATACGTACAATGACCTTTTGTCCATTTCCTTTTAGTTTTATTCTTTCTTTGTCTAAGGATATCGATGCTTTCATTTTTCTTCCCTAAGGTCGACCTACTAACGTTGGGAAGGAACTGGATCCTTCTCTAGGGTCAATAATTTCAAAGTCGACTTTGGTCGGTATTCCTTTTATGGTCGTGTCGACATCTCTCCACACTTCGATAGGTTCAATTAGACCCTGGTCGGCTAATTTCAGGTATATTCCTGACTCATACAGTCGAGGTCTACCTAATTGTTCCCAAGTGTCTCGAGTCATAATATTTACCTGTGACCCGAAATCGAGCACAACTTGTCGGACATGGTATCCTTCAATTTCTAGGTCGATAAGTGGGTCGGCATCGTTTTTGTCCTTCTGGTTTAGATTGCATATATTTTTTGTTTGTTTTTTTTGTATTGTTGTGTTTTATTTTATACAAGAGGTCAATGAATTGAGACACCATTTATCAGTTTGTACTAGACGTATTAGTTCTTTAACTATGTTTTGTCAATGGTCGTCAACTTCTTCTTGTCGGGCAAATTCTTGAAATATGTTTGTTGCATCTTTATACGGTTGTTTTTGTTTATCTGAGTTAGGATAATCATTCTGTTCTTTTATTTTGCTTATTCGTGGATTATCATTCCCAATTTTTTCCCTTGTCGGGTTATTATATGCAGATTCTTTGTATTGATTATATCATGTTTTTGCATACACGACAAGACATTAACATTTTTCTTCTTATTTATTTTATCAAGCATAGTAGGGCAATCCTCTAATGAGTGATCCCCTACTCCAAAGCTAGTACATAATTTTAAGTCAATTCTGTCCTTGTATGGACAGTCTGCATATCGGTGTCCTTTGTAACAAGTGAAACATTGGATGGGCCGACGTGGTCGGTTGTCGCGATTCCCAGAGAATCGACCTCGACCTCCATATCCTCCACGTCGATTGTCGAACCGGCGCTCATATCGACGACCTTCGTACCTTTGATTATTCTGATTATTTTGAGCATTGTTTCATTGCTCATTGTTCTACGCGACTGCGTTAGTCTGGTAGACTGCGTGGTAGTTTTATCGGTTTTTTAGGTTTAGGTGGCAGTTGGTCGTGGCGTGATTCTTCGTTTCACAGATAGCACACCAAGATGCTTTACTGTTTTTCATGTTAAACGGGAAATCTTTCGTCGTGTGTTCTCCGTGTTCTTAGCAGATGTCGCAAAAACACTTTGTTTGCACAAATCAAACGTCCTATCGGCTGATATCCTGTCGACAGTTATCTTTTGAATGTCCAGTCGTTGAGCATTTCGTGCACCAGATGTCCTGACTCTTAAGGTTTATCTCTTTTAAATATTTCTGCACGATCTTGAGCTGTTCTTCCAGTCTATTATCTGTGGGGAATGCTGGAAAGTCTTCATCCATCTCTACTTATAGGGCTTTAATAAGCGCATCTTCGTATGTTTTGAATGTCTCCACACTTATGTGCCGACGAATTTTCTGAGATAAACCTGCAAGAAACCACTGGATTAACAGTTGCTCATCAATTACATAATCCAATTGGCTGAGGAGGTCTTTCCAGCGTTTGTCGTAGTCGCGGACCGATTCTCCTGGTTTTTGTGATGTTGTTTTCAATTTCTTAGCTGCCAGATGTTTTGCATCTAGAGTTTTAAAGAACGACAAAAATTGCGCTTTGACTTATGCTTTAGTTGCTCGAGGGGTTCTTTTAGAAAAGTTCATATACCATGTTAATGCCCTTTTCCTCAAAGCACCAGCAAATGTCTATCTTCCTCTGTGACTTGGTTTTCCTCCCATGTCGACTCATAGACGAACCAATGTCGTCTAGGATCCTCATCGCCCTCATATAGAGGAATATGTGCTGACCCGTGACCCATGTCGGATTCGCTGTCTTCTTCAGGAAGTGGCGGTGGTGGTGGGGGTAGTGGGATGTTTTGCTTATTTCTTTGTGCAGAACTATTGTCGATAGAACTCTCGTTTTCGTCGGTTGTTTTATTTGTCGTTTCTTCTCCGACAAGCAGTCGGTCGGGGTCGACTTCTCCTGTTGATGTCCAACTGAAATTGTTTGTCTGTAGGTCCGATTTTTCTATATTCTCCAAAGATGTATTCAGCAGGGGGGGTGCTCCTTCATGTGTCGGGTAAAGTAAGTGGATACTTTGGTTGGAAGGGTACGCTTGAAGCATGACCCAATTTCCTTCTTCTGGTCGACGGATAAGTAGATGACTATCATTGTTTATCTCGTCGTCTAGTCGGCTCCATATACCAAACTCACCAGCTCTTAGTCTTAAATCTTCTTCAACAATGGCTTGTATCCTAGTACTCAGATTCGTTGGAGATAGAGGTCTTACCTCCTGGGGAACTTCTATTTGGAGAGCTTCTCGTTGCTCTATCCACAAATATTCTTCCATGGGCAATGCCTCTTCCTCCACGCCTTCTTCTTGTCGGTCATGACCCGACTTTGGTGGATTTCTCTCTTGGTCTATCACCTTAGTACTCATTCCTCTTTGCAGTGCTATAGCTCTTTCTCTTCTTTCCTCCCTTCCTCTCAACCTCTTCTCTCTCTATTTTCTGAAAATTTGTCGTACCTTTGTGTGACACTGTCCTTTCGATTTCTTTTTTAGGTTGACTTTTCATCGCTGGTGATGGTATCTCTTAGTCAACTAAAATCCTCTTCACTTTACCCCGACATATGACAAGTTACCACCCGATAGCCTACCCGATGCTTTAGAAAGCCCGAATAGTTCTGTTTACTTGCTTAGGAAGTATTCCCACTCCCTTTCTGTAATGAATTTCTCCCACTTATTCTGTTTCTCCACCCAATTAGAGTTTGATGGCGGTTCGCGTAGTGATGGACGAGGTTCGAAGATATGACCGACTCCTTTTTCTATCAGGAATTTGAATAGCAAAGTTGGTAAGGAGCACAAGAATTGCTCGGTAAGGTCTGTATAGAATTTCTTCTGAATGGTTTCCATCGAAGTTCTTTCTTCTATAGCTTGCTCCTCGCAGAATTCGTCTGTGATCTTTTCAAACCACTCCAATAGGTTTGTTCTTCCTTCTCGAATAAGTTTTTCTAGCAACTGTTGGTCTTTAGTCGCTTCCGACTTTTTCATCCAGAAGTTTCTTCAAGAGCCGAGGTATCGATTCTACGAACTTCTCATGGGTTTCAGTAAAGAATCTTTCTTTTTCCTGAGCAGTCGTTAATCTGTTTCTTCGTGCGTAGTTCTGCAAATAATTTGTTACCTTACGCTCTTACCGGTCCTTAATCACCTGTTTTGATATCATCTGCTTGTATTCATCTCGGATATGTACTACCGGTAACGGAACCAATGTTGTAATCTCGCAGATCACATAAGGTTACCAATAATACACATTAAAAGCATACAAACATATCAGAGACAAGAAACAAGAACATAGGTAGAATAACAGATTATATTATAGTGAAAGGGTCCATACAATACAGAGAACTGAACCAAGTTCTTATCTGGCTCAACAGCCTAATATAGATGATTGACAAAACAGTTACAAATAACTACCTGTCGGTTCGGTCAACCGACACAACCTTATGTGGCCTACCTAATCTCTAATTAGTCGGTTGATCGCCTTAGTCGGCTTACCGACTAGCTCCTCCAACACTTCCCAAGGTATGATGATGGGGTTGGAAAGTGCTAGCACAACCTATGTATGACAAACTTCATCTTTAGTTTCTTTCGAAGTGGCATCATTGATTTGATTATGTGCCTCTAAATGTGAAGTTGTTGATTGTCCTGAACAAGAACAATTTCATAATGTTAATTCTTTTGTTGTATTTCCTTATGTTGAAGTTGTGATTCAATATGAAGAAATTCAATTGTGTTTTGTGAATCTTGTAAACAAATTAGAACAGTTTGGATTGTTTTCTTGTTGATTGAGACTATGCCGTCAATACTTATGAGTATTAGTTGCAAGTACGAAAATTCAAGTGAACTTACATAAATTGCAAAATTATAATTTAATGATGATTATGAAGTTGAATTGATCTTTAAAAATGAATACTTTACCTATGTAGAAATTTATGTTTTTGCAATCACAAATTAGTTGAGATCATGCCTCTTCAACTACTATTTGGACTTGAATGCTCTGATGTGGTGCAAAGGCTATGGTGCAAAGGCTACTGAAACGCGTAGGCCTACTTGTACACCTCCTTGTACACAAATTAGAAATCAACAGATCTCTTGGTTGATAATTCATGTAGATAATTACAACTCTACTACCAATCATGTGAGTGCAATCATATCTGGCTCTCCCTTTGTAAAAAGGATCGCAAAAAGAGTGGCGGATCAAAGTGTTCTTGCTCCCAAACACTTTGTTTTTAGTAAGCTTAGGCAAACAAATGAGTTCATTGCCTAGAGAATGACAATGCTTTAACTTGTTGGATCCCACACCAAAACTAATTTAGTGCCAAAGGAATTGCACAAAAGCATAAAATAACTCATTCTTCTCGTACACTTTGATAAAATTCCTCATTGGCGACATGTTCATCAAATGGAAATTCATAGACAAACCAGAATGCCAGGTAGAAACACTATGCCAAGAGAATGACCATGTGAGGGGCTTGGCACATCTCACACACAAATATTAGCAATCGTATATCAACCAAAGAAGTTCGAAAACTATAACTTCCCCAATCTAGCTTCAAGCTATGGCAGGAGGTACACTTGAGAGTATAGCGAATTATTGTGCAGTGCAAAGTGCCAAATCAAAGCCAATTAATTTTGCAATTCTGTCTAAATCACTAATGGCAAACATAACATAGATTCCAAAGTTAAACTTGCACATTTCTTCAACTTAGAGTAATATATGTGGCTCAATATCCTGGGCGCTAATTTGGAATAGTAACATATTCTCCAAGATGTGAAGGCGAATTCATTAGAGTTACATTGGCCATTCTTCGGAAGATGACAACAATGTGTTTATTGCGAAGAGAATTGTTAATGAATTTGAAGTCAGGAGGACCACAATGTGCCAGGTGCGGACGCGCCACGTTGAAAAACATAGATATTACTGTGCAACTGTATAATCTGCAAGATATATGTTATGCTTAGAGTCTTCACATAAATTGCACAAAAGTGAAGAGTAAACCGAGTTCGAGCAGTATTTGAATAGTTCTTCCACGCACTGATGTGATATTGGTCCATGGTGCACCTGTGCTAATGAAGACTTTACACATCCATTCCCACGGGAACAGAGAGAGAGACCATTGGCGCTGGAAAATCATGCAGTAAGACGAGGACGTAGATGAGGCACACCGATGTGTGTATGTGATACAACAATACACAACACACAACATAGGGTTTTTTATGTCACTCAGCTCTTTAACTCGCAGCAGGGTTCATGCCCACACAGTAGAGGTCGCATGAAGATTCACGCTTAGATACAAGGTCGCAGTTCGAGGGTTCTCTTTGGCAGAATATTGTGTTTGAGGATAGCAGTAATATATATCAAGTAATAGTGTACAGCCGTAGAGAAACCATGATTTATTCAACACACGCATCAAATTGGAGAGTTATTGTTTGTTGCACAGCCGAGGACAATGGTAGAGGGGATGTGGTCGTGAGAATTAACACAGGGATATTATGGAGCAGACAAATCGTAGTGGGTATGAAGTGAATGATGGTGTCTTACTGGAATTGTAGATATGCAAACAATGAAATTGCATAGGACTACCAAGATTAGGGTTTCATCGTTCAACAGGTATGCATGCTACTTATGGGTTGCGTAGGTCATGTAGTTCGAGGGGTACATGCCTAGGTATGCATGTTACTTATGGGTTGCGTAGGTCATGTAGTTTGAGGGGTACATGCCTAGGAGAGAACCGAGGGAGCTATCAGAGGAGTGGAATTGATATTCCACAGGTCACGATAATACACCAAATAAAAACGTACAAAGACACAGAAGAAACGCTCATGTAGAGAATAAAATGCAAATCACAGTCTGCCGGGAAGCAGACTTGAGTAGGATAGAGACCGGACTGAGGATAGAATGCAGATATGGCAAGGAACATGGAAGATTGACAGGATAGGACTGAGGAAAGTCTTCAGCTTTAATACCACTTTTGGAACGCCCAGGTGTGCAGAGAAGAAATAAAGAGAAAACCAAGAGAGATAAAGAAAAAACCAAGATAGATCAATGTGAAGGTACAATTTTCATTAAAGATATGTACATACAGATATTTTTACAATAACCTTTGATTTTATATTCCAAAGTGTCTTTTGGACTCAAAGATTTGATTTTATATTCCAAAGTGTCTTTTTGGACTCCAAGGTGATGTTGGTATCCAATATTTGGACTCCAAGATGACTATTTGTATCCAATTTTTATTCCTATATTTCAAAGTGTCTTTTGGATTCTAAAATGGCTTTTGATTTCCAATTTTTTGTTTTTTACTCTAAGATAACTTTTGTGTCTTTTTGGACTCCAAGATGATCTTGGTATCCAATATTTGGACTCCAAGATGACTATTGGTATCCAATTTTTTATTTTTTATTTCAAAGTGTCTTTTGGATTTTAAAATGGCTTTTGATTTCCAATTTTTTGTTTTTTACTTTAAGATGACTTTTGGTATCCAGTTTTTGTGAGTGACTGCACATATAGTAAAGTATAGAAGTATCACCAGCGAAGGCAGAGCCCGTAAGCCAGTTGTTTATTACTCTCAGCAGCTTCCAAGAGCAAAGAGTCTGTACCAGTAACATAATAGGGGAAGACATTTTATACCAGTGCCATGGGCGAAGACACTTGAGCGAGCAAGAGCACCCGTGGAAAACTCTGACAGATCCCATTCCGAATCCACTCTCTGTTAACCAAGTTTATTCTGTACCAGTAATTAAATGATGCCAGTGACCTATTAGTTTCCCCGGCGGTAGCCCTATCTAATCAGTAAAAGTGCAGAGTGAACTTCCTCCCATCCTCCCAAGAGTACTATATTTATGCATATTATTATATTCCAGGCATCCAGCTCGAGGTCCTTTCCTGAACTTGGTTTTACTGTAAGCTATGGCTCTGTCTATATATATTTGCATCTCGATATGCAACCGAAGGATATGAAAATGACTATGATTCCCCCTAGGCTGCTAGCTATTGAACGAATAATGAAACTGCGGGGTAATTTACCACTGATACTAAATCTCGAGCAGGCCATCAACTTGGCGAGCCGGCTTGAATACTGCAACTTGAGCTGTCGGTGGTGTCTTAGCCCATGTCCCTGCAACTGGCTTATAAGTTGCTTAAGGCTGCTTAAATAAGGTAAACTCATTGAATCTATGAGGAGGCTGGATCAACCAGTAATGGATTTTGTGTCTATACAATTGGTTTTGATCTTATTATATATACATTATTATGCCGAGATCTGGGTTCTTAAAAAAAGGTGGGGCTTGAGGCACTTTTGTTAGGTCCATCCTTTAGTTTCGCCGCTGATGATCTCGCCTTTTATATGTAATGACGCTGAGTAACTCGTTCGGAAAAGAAGGAACCTCTTGCCGCTGCGAAAATAATTAACCCTAACATATTACTATTTCCAACACTTGCTATGCATATATACAGATATGCACAAATGTTGTGTAGGATCTAGTTGAATCCTTATAGAGATATCCTTAATAAGTAGAAGTAATGGTTGGCAGCAAACTCACATTATTTAATTCTTGGAAATTTGTTCGACTTTGCATTCATTAGAGGAAACTGCCTTAAACTAACATTATTTAATTGTTGGAAATTTGTTTGACTTTGCATTCATTAGAGGAATAAGAAAACTAGCCAACAATAAATTTTTGTGAGTTTGGATTCAATAACCAATAGACTTTCAAATAAATGACTCAACCATAATGGTTGACTTGACATATTTGTCATAAAAAAAAAAAAAATTTGTTTGTATTTTCAACATATCTGAGTGTGTTTTTACTCAAATTTCGATCGGGAGGACTCCTCGGATGTTAAATTTAATTCTGCATCCAACGAGTCTCCTTGCTCAAAATTTGAGTACAAACACACTGAGATATGTTGAAAATACGAAGAAAAAAAATATTTTTCTTTTCTTTCTTCAAAATTAATAAATATTATTTTATTCTTTTAACTATTATTTTATTATTTTCCTTAGAAGACCCATTTTAGACCTCAAATTTCCTCTAATGCAACCAACTTTTCCTAGATGAAGAACAGATGAACATCATTGGTTCTCACAACATTTAAAACCATGCATATAATTAATGACAATGCTTGAACTATTAACATACTACAAGATGATATGTACTTATAGTTTTCAAGGAAAGGCATGGTTCAACTTATTGAGTAGACCAACACTTAGAAAAAGTGACAAGCCATTCGAAATAACAAGAAGAAAAAGACTAAGAGGTATGCATTGCTTGTCTCTTTACTACGAGAAGAAAGGCAACAAAGAAATGTTCCTTTTGTGGGAAGAGGGGCTATTGTGTGATATCTCATTGGGAAAATCAAACTACATGCCACGATCTATATTACTTTCAAATAAAGAATCACAAGAATACTTTCCCAAACCAACGTACCTAGAAGCATATGGAGAGAGAGAGTATGCTGAACATTTATTACAACAATGCCAATAATTCTTGTCATTGTTGGAAGTTAAGTGGACATTGAGAAACTAAGTGTTGGCGACTTCATTTATATATTCACCCCAACAACTTCAGAGCAAAGAGAAGGGTGTAGAGAGTGAAGTCTAAAGGGAATCGGGATTTCTTTGCAAGACTAGCTCAAGGAGAAAAACTTGTCCAAGGAGTTATATCAACATGGGAGGTCAACATCACCAATATGTGGATAGTAGGTTGATGTTAACATCAAGGGTAACCATAATCCAATTGTTTCTTTTGATATTGGATTAGCAAAATCCATTCTTGGAGATATGAAAACAATTAGTGCATAAAGGTCAATGAACTTGGGGGTTCCTTGGAACTCCATGGCATCCATCAAGGAAAACTAGATGTTGGATAATTCATTAAGGTTGCGGTTGCATGCAAAGCTTGTTATTCAAATGACATTGCTATAAAGATAAAGTGGTGGTAAGCATGTGCATCGGATATGGGTAGTTTCCCTTTTGGTAAGTAATTGATCATAGAAAAAGGTGGTCCACACATCCTCTTATGGAATTTTATGTGATGTCATAACTTGTTGGGGTCAAACTAAACTAGAAGGCCAAAATTCGACTTGGCCAAATTGACTCCTAAGATGGATTGTCTTCAAATTTGAGAATGGAAGAGACTTGTAGGTAGAAGATTATTGTTAATTATGTTAGAAGAATTTTGGATTTGAAGATTGTTCAAAGTTGAGAGTTAGTGAGAAAAATTAGAGAATGCGAGAAAAAACAAGCTAGGAACCAAAGCTAGAGCCATAGCTAGACCTAAAGCCAAAGTCAAATATGTAGCCAAGAGCCAGAGTTATGCCATGCTCTAGAGAAGTAGGCAAAATAAAAATTTATCTAGAGATTAGTCCTCTAAGCTTTTGGAGATCAAAAAGGCTCTCAATATTGATGATCTAGAATGGATCCTAACAAATGAGTGGTTGTGTAATGCTTATAATTTTTTGTAAGTAAGTACACACGAGTGATTTGAACTCGTGACCTTCCATTTACAACTTCTCATCTCAAATATTCATTACCATTTTCTATGACCTTGTGGGCGGTTGTGTAATGCTTATTACTTGCAATTATAATTTGACAATTAATGAAGGTTAGACAAGACAAAAAATACATTTCATTGTAAAGATAAATGAGACAAATTACAAGAAAAACAAGGAACTAAATAAAATAAAGGAAATGAAAATAGGAGAGAGGAATGGGAATTGAAAGGTTAGCGGCTTGGTCTTTCCATTACCCCCCATTTCTCCTATATCTCCTTGTAATTTTATTTTCAAAGTCTTTTGGGAAAATGAGGAGAGAATACCAAAGAGCTAGAGATTGCCAAAATAAGATTGAGCTATCATTCTGATGTTTGTTTTCACATTTGAGTTTCTAGGGTGAATATGGCATCTATTGTGTCTTGAATGATGGACCACTCTTTATTATCCACCACTCATTGATCTTTGAGACACCGCTCATTGATCTTTGAGATTGGAAATCAATGACTCTTTACTCAAAGCTATTGCAATTTTTAGGGGACTTTCTAAATTGGAATGTTTAAGAGTATATTAACTATTGGGAATTTTACACACAATTGGGTGAATTTCTTCCTTGAACTTGGGAATTTAACTTTGCCTTGGACCGTACCTCCTCATTGTTGGGTGTTTTGGCTTATTTCTAGGTTTTATGCATCACCAACTAATTGATTTACATCCTTCGCTGGCCATTTTTAGGCTTACCCTGCTCTATACACATCTCCTCAAGGGTTTATTTATTTACTTGTTTCTCATTCAACTAGATTTGTAGGGTGTTGTGGCTCATGGAATGGATTGTACACCACTTTGACTCATTATGTTATCCTGGGTTTAATTATATTTCATGTAGTCATAAAGGCATGAGTTGTACCAATCAATTTGGTGGTTATACACCCATAATCACGTTGTTCTTATTTAATTGCCTTCATACACATATATACATGCAACACAAACATGATAATGTTATATTAGGACTCACTTTATAGAGGTAACTCATTTGGCTAACGAAATGAATATCTTTGATTTATCTATAATTAATGGAATGGGAGTTGTAGCTTGGTGATTACACACACACACACACACACACACACACACACACACACACACAAAGGTGGTGCATATTTTTGTTGAATAATGTAGAGGGATATCCTTGATAATAACAAGTGATAGCTGGCACTATAAGCAAGGTAACATCATTTTATTTTTGACAATTTGTTAGATACTCTGCATTCAACAAACTTAACCTCACTAAAGCACAAATAAACATAGACTCTCAAATGCATTTGAATATGTTATTGAAGTGATTTTGGAATCACCTACAACCATCATATATTATCAATGACAAGTCTTGAAATCTTGACATACTATAAAGGATATGTACTTACAGATATCCATTTGTGTTTTCAATGTAGAACATGTTTCAACTAATTGAGTAGATTGACTTTGTTGTTGAGCATCAACTTTGGATAGCATAAGACAATAAGTCGAACATAGTAGCGAAAGTTGAGCACTCCCTGATATGCAACCTCATTCATTCACAATCAATATTTGATCTCAACTTTGACAATTGGGTTGTTTAAACTATACAAAATAGAGCAATGAACCAATCAAAATATTGAGTATTTAGTGATAGTAGAGATTTGGTCTATTTCCCTGACTATTGGTTGCTTGTGTACCTACCTAGTGAGGAGCACATAGAAACAAACTCATAATACTAAATACTATTTGCATTGTAGCTTTTTATTGTGTACAAGCTACACAAAAGATGAAGGCCTTGTAGCAATAAAAATGATACAAAGCTTTGTACCAGACTAAGCACATAGCCTAGATATTTATTTTCGAATAGTAATTGTGTTGATGAAGCGAGTGGGCTATAAATCTATTGTTTACGGATCACCTTGCATGTCCTATGGGATTAATTCTTAAGTGATTTCATTATTAATTTATATAACAATATGTAATAACACATTGTTGTTTGTTGAAAGAAATTGCAAGATACAAACTAATTTGGTTTCTCTAGTAAGCATCAAGATGATACGAGGGATACTCAAAATATGAATAGACTAATTATGAACTTTTGATAATCTAAGTGTTTAGTTTATATAAATCTCTCATTCCACAAATATTAAGGAGTGGAATGTCTTTTGGATATGTTTTCACCTCTCCCATTGTAGTCCCACAAATTCTCACTTTTTTATATACCATTCTTCCTCCTAAAACTCGTGGGAATTATTAATCATATTCAAGTAGAAAACCATACTAAGCGTTTTTTATTCCTTCAAAGACTGGTATCCAAATGTTTCCTTGCATTGAGTTTATTCCATATACATACATAATCACTGCTTTTTTATGATTTTTGGTTGGTAGATGGGAAGGAGACTATTTTAACTATTAGTGTTGTATTATTAGACAATGCAATAGTTACCAAGGATGCTTCTATAGAAATAGAAGCAAAGGATTCTCTAATAATGAGGGTTTTGCAGATTCCTTCATGTTCATTTGGAACTTTAATATTGATTTTCCATTCAAGGGTTGGTCCCACAAACAAGCAATGTTCGATGTAGAGCCAATAGTGAATAAATTTAAAAGGGATCTTGTGAGGTGGTGGCAAGGTGGAGATTATACTCCATTATTTCATTTATGTACAGGAAGACCTAGTTTTCATGTATTCCCAATGAATTTTCGAGGAACACAAGTCACATTTTTAATGAAACCTACAACATATTTTTATTGAACTCATTTGGTCGAACACGTTTCATCAAAATTATGACCATACTATGTTTCTGTTGTGAGTTTGACCCTTATTAACTTCCATGTGTCTAGGATGAAAAATCCTAAACCCCATCAAAACTTTGAAAACATAACTACCATCATTTGTTCAACAATCAAACTCAAATATCAAAATGAAAAATCTACGGACTCAAAATCATTATAGATCCTTCCATCTTGCCATTTTTTGACGAAAACTTTCGTTGCGAGTTCGTTAGACTTATGGAAAAAATACTATAATCCGATGAACTTGTTGTAACAATGACTAAGATGCTTGGCATACTTATCTCAAAAAATACTACAGTCTGACGAACTTGCAGTAGCAGCGATGAAGATGTTTGTCGCAGGTTCGTCAAATTTACAACAAACTTTCTTAGATTAAAAAAACAGATGAGCCAATTGTCACTAGGTGGTCCCACTCCCAAAGATCCATCATTGTTTCTTAAATTAAATGTTTATAATGAATGTGGAACTCAAGCACCTACTTTTATTGTTGTTAATGCTATCCTTAGGCCATAAATTTTTTATATAATCCCTTGGCACCTAGACTATTTTCTCAATAAGTTTTTAGGGCTTGAAATTGTTTGTTTCTATTTTCCCATAGGTCACTAGGCTATGATAGGTTTATTGGATGGTAGCGGTATTATTATGGTTAACTTGGTAATATCTAAGTAATGGTTGAAGGCTAGAAATAAACACATTAGATTCAATACCATGGTATTGTTAGAGAAAAAACCAATTAGAAAGTCGGCAAGAAAGGTTCCAATAGGTTAATCCCCTGTGACATTGTTCACTTATAGAGAGAAGATGATGCATGATGACCACAAACATATCTAGCTCTTCTGAACATGCAATAAGATTGAGG
Source organism: Pseudotsuga menziesii (assembly GCA_001517045.1). Lineage (NCBI taxonomy): Eukaryota > Viridiplantae > Streptophyta > Pinopsida > Pinales > Pinaceae > Pseudotsuga > Pseudotsuga menziesii. Next base: position 92,907 of record LPNX011161926.1, read on the forward strand.
ATGCACAACACATAAAGTGGATATAACATTTTCCTTAGTTCAAAATTGTGATTGAGTGTCAGAAGATAACCATTGATAAGATTTCATATTTCCTATTGAGACCACTAGTCGTCAAATTGATTATATTGTGTAATGCCAACAATTTGGATTCAAAAAATTCAATGAAACATCCATATAATGTCCAAATTCTGCATATATCCATTCAATCCTCAAAAACTTCGTGATGTCAAAGTTAAATAGCTATACAACTATCTACTAAAGTAGGAATTTATATACATGTTGAACACAATTCATGTTCCTGAGGAGATCATCAAAACCATTTATTGTGCAAAGCACACCATTGCAAAGTTGTAGGAAACCTTAGAGTGGAGAAGATATTGACATATCTATAAAGGTATTTTTACTGGCTCGTAACGACACAAATGGCGGCAAGCTTTGTGGGTGGATATTTCCTTTGTATCATGTCAAAATTGATAAACTGAAAGTTGGGAAATACATACCATTGTTTCTCCTAAGAATACCATGGGAGTTAAATTCAAAGGACTTTATCAAATAATTACCAATGAGAAGTAGGGAAACAATTATGTAGTTGTAGTTGTCAAACACTTCGACAAAATGATTGTCATGATACCGTGTATCAGACTAGGATATTGAAACAATGAATAATTTAATTGTTTTTTTATTTTACAGAGTTTAGGTGCATTTTGATCTACCATCATTAATCATACCCAACTACAAGTTCTTAAGTAGTCCACTCTACCCCCAAAGTACATAATTTAACAAATGAACAAAGTTAATCTATTGATAGTTTCTAATTAAAGCAGGACAAATAAATATATTGAAATTACTTAAAAATAAATAAATAATCACAAAGAGAGATATAAACCCATATAGACTTCACTTCTTGATCTAGTTGGAAATTCAAGAGCTAGCTTAAAGGAAATTTCTCATAGCTTCTCGATGTTCCACACTCATGAAGAGAGGTCTTACCTTGCACATTTTGAGCCTTAATTGGTTACCCTCCAAAAAATAGAGGGAAATTAGCCATGCCATAAATTAAAAATTCAAGAGCTAGCTTAAAAATATCCTCATAACTTCTTGATGTTCCACACTCATGAAGAGAGGTCGTACCATGCACGTTTTGAGTCATAATTACCTACCCTCCACAAAATAAAGTATAAAGTGTTATTTTGAATGAGCATCCTACACTCCACAATAGTATTGGTATTTTGAGTCTATTCTAAGAGGAGGTTTAAGACTCCAATTTAGTCATTGTAATTTCATTGGCTAAATGCATGTGTACATGGTAGATACAATTGTATCAAAGGATATGCTAAGAGAAAAATGAAAAACAATATCCACACTATAATGTCAAATGTCATCACTATCATATATCAATGGGCTGATGCACAATCATGGACTCCTTTAAAGACACTTTGGATGCCACATAATGCTGGAATAAACGGAAAACTCTGACTTTAGGTGACAATTAGGGGTACTTCCCTAACTTATTTGAAGATGAAGTAAAAAGAGAAAAGATAGGAAATTGAATCAGCTTTTATAATATATAGCATTTATGTAGAGAAAATGTGTGTAAATGATTATAAAATTAGTTTCCATGAAAGTGGGTTTTCAAATTTTTAGCACATCTTAACATATATGTTTGTGTGAGGTAAATGATGTTAATTTGGGATAAAATCTTGTAGACATATAAAGGACATATGGGCCTAGTGCAACACTATTTATTCAGAATTTTTCATGAATTATGTTTTTATTATTATTAATTATTGAAGTCACAAAAGCTTGAAATTAAAACCTTATGTGCGGGTGCAACACTTTAGGGGCAAAAATTAATGAAATCCTTGATTTCTATATATAAGATCATAGATCTTGATCTCGTCTAGTGCACCATATAGTTTTATTGGGAAATGGTGATGGAAATCAAAAGTTATATAACAAACAATGGATGTATGTATTTTCGAAAACTGACATGTGTCATTTAGAAAAATAATTATAAATAAATAAAACATACTTTGAAGGAAAAAATTACATATTCAGAATCGTAAGATCGTACTCTACAATATCCCACCAATATCCTAGATTTTCATAAAAAAAATATTGTCTATGTCATAGCAAAACATGCCATCTAAATTGGGCATATTGATAGAGTTCTAAAAGACAAGCAATAGCCCTAGTTTATTTGTCCTAGGCAATAGGTTCGGTAGTCCGAAGTTATTTCCAAACCTAATGCCAAACTTTATTCCCGCCAATTATTTTAATTTTAAAATAACGCACAAATAAACACACCAAATTAGTTAAGACAAAACACACATGCGTTATAGCTTATTCATATCGCATATGTGATATGATAAAGCTATAACACATGTGTGTTTTGTCTTAACTAATTTGGTACGAGAGTAAAAAATAGTAATGGCATCCTTGTCCCATTATAATACCATTTAGACAACACTATGATGGACACAAATAATTCCTCTTTTTAACGGTGAACAAAGCCATGGGTTGTGCATCCAAGAAAATAGGGTTGTGCATCATCATCATCATCATCATCATCATCCTCATCCTCCTCCTCCTCATCATCATCACCCTCATCTTCCTCATCATCATCATAGTCATCATCATCCTCATCATCACCATCATTGTTCATCATCATCTTCATCGTCACCCTCATCCTCATCATCATCATCACCGTCACCCTCATCCTCATTATCATCATCACCCTCATCCTCATCATGGTCATCGTCCTCATTATCATCATCACCCTCATCCTCATCATGGTCATCGTCCTCATCATCATCATCACCCTCCTCCTCATCCTCCTCCTCCTCATCATCACCCTCATCATCATCATCCTCATCCTCATCCTCATCCTCATCATCATCATCACCCTCATCCTCATCAGCTTCATCATGGTCATCATCATCATCATCATCACCATCCTCATCCTCATCCTCATCCTCATCATCATCATCATCAACCTCATCATCATCATCATCATCACCACCCTCATCCTCATCAACATCACCATCATCATCACCATCATCATCATCCTCATCATCCTCATCTTCACCATCGTCATCATCATCATCACCATCATCATCCTCATCCTCATCATCATCATCGTCAACCTCATCATCATCATCATCATCATCACCACCCTCATCCTCATCATCATCACCATCCTCGTCGTCATCATCATCATCACCACCCTCATCCTCATCATCATCATAATCACCCTCATCCTCATCATCATCATCATAGTCATCATCCTCCTCCTCCTCCTCATCATCATTGTTCATCATCATCGTCATCGTCATCCTCATCATCACCATCCTCATCATCATCATCATCATCATCCTCATCCTCATCCTCCTCCTCCTCCTCCTCCTCCTCCTCATCATCACCCTCATCCTCATCATCATCATCATAATCATCATCCTCCTCATCATCATCATCACCCTCATCCTCATCATCATCATCATAATCATCATCCTCCTCATCATCACCATCATTTTTCATCATCATCTTCATCGTCATCCTCATCATCATCATCATCATCATCATCATCATCACCCTCATCCTCCTCATGGTCATCATCATCATCATCATCCTCATCCTCATCCTCATCATCATTATCATCACCCTCATCCTCATCATCATCATCATAGTCATCATCCTCCTCATCATCACCGTCATTGTTCATCATCATCTTCGTCGTCACCCTCGTCCTCATCATCATCATCACTCCCATCCTCCTCCTCCTCCTCATCACCCTCATCCTCATCATCATCATCCTCATCATCATCATCATCCTCATCATCATCACCATCATTGTTCATCATCATCTTCATCGTCACCCTCATCCTCATCATCATCATCATCACCCTCATCCTCATCATCATCACCATGGTCATCATCATCATCATCATCCTCGTCCTCATCACCCTCATCTTCATCATCATCATCATCATCATCATCATCATCATCCTCCTCATCATCATCATCACCCTCATCCTCATCAGCTTCACCATGGTCATCATCATCATCACCCTCATCCTCATCCTCATCATCATAGTCATCATCCTCCTCATCATCACCATCATTGTTCATCATCATCACTCTCATCCTCATCATCATCATCATCACCCTCATCCTCATCCTCATCCTCATCATCCTCATCATCATCACCCTCATCCTCATCCTCATTATCATGGTCATCACCATCATCATCTTCATCGGCACCCTCATCCTCATCATCATCACCATCCTCCTCCTCCTCATCATCATCATCATAATCTTCATCCTCATCATCTTCATCATCATCATCATCATCACCCTCATCCTCATCATCATCATCATAGTCATCATCCTCCTCATCATCACCATCATTGTTCATCATCATCTTCATCGCCACCATCATCCTCATCATCATCACCATCCTCATCGTCATCATCATCATCATCATCATCATAATCATCACCCTCATCCTCATCATAGTCATCATCCTCCTCATCATCACCATCATTGTTCATCATCATCTTCATCGTCACCATCATCCTCATCATCATCATCATCATCATCATCATCACCCTCATCCTCATCATAGTCATCATCCTCCTCATCATCACCATCATTGTTCATCATCATCTTCATAAGCATAGATAAATGTAAATTGCATATATTCAGTGAGCACTAAATCGCATATGTGATATATCCAAATGCCCCTCCCTTCACGACGCATAGTTGGCCCATGAACCAGAGAATGGTCTCTCTCGCATCCACACCCATTGTGAATGGGAAGGGTGGGTATTTAGTTGGTTTGATTACTCCACCGAACTCAGTGGTGGCTCCATTGTGGTACTAGTTGCTGACCATTGTGAATGGAGGTGTTCCCAGCAAGGCAAAATTGATTCACTTCATCAATTAAACACAAATTTATCAGTCAAAATCTTCTCATGGAAGCCATACCACACCAAAATTTTTATTCTTTATTTGTTACAATTATTACTAGATTGTTTGCATGGTATATATTATTAAGTTCAATAATAAAATAATTGGTATATATTGTTACCGTCTTTACCATTCAGCAACCATGGCCCTGCTATGTCAACTATCTATATCAATATTTATTTTGTACATGACTTGGGTGGTCTATTTGTTTTTTTAATTAATTTTGCATTACAACTAAATAAATAAATAAATCATATATAAGAGCAAAACTTGTAGTAATTATACTTTCTAATTTACTTTTTCCCAATCACAAAAACATAAAAACAAATTTAAAACATGTAATTGTAATAAAAACCATAGCTTTGCTATATTTACTATATTTTGTGACAATAATGAAGATGACATCATTTGCAAGAAGCCATTATGTCTATCCACAAAAATAAGCACATTGAATAAGTTGAATTGGTCATTCGCATTCATTGGGTAAACATAATTTGACATGAATAGAGATCATGAAAGAGTTGAATAAATGCATTGGATAAGTTGAATCGATCATTTGCATTGACCAATTCAATTTAATGTAATATCGATGTATTTTTTATTGTATTTTTTTTTAAATTTTAATGAAACATTTGTGGCGAAGATGTCAAACGAGCCTCAACCCCCCTTAGGAGGGATGTTTGTAAATGAGCACTTTGGGCATCTTGCATACATAGAAGACCCAATGGAAGAGGACATTGATGTCCCTAAAGAAATCCAAGCTCAGAAAATTTCAATTTCGATGAAGAATTTGGCCTGCATGATATTGTTGATTAATTTCATGTCTTGAAGAAAATGTTAACTTTGGCAACTTTTTGATAAGATATATTAGTAATGTTTTGACTTTCAGATTTTATTTTAGAAATAAAATTTCTATATATAATGTTTTTAATATGTTATTTACATATATATGGTATAGTTTTTCTTGAATTTATGTGAATCAACACTTTTTGGAAAACAATATAAAATGGTGTCATTTTTATACCAAAAAACTCTTAAAATCCATTGAAAATTTTAAATGTCTTATTTTCTAGATTGTTCTACAATTTTGTAAAAAATGTATTGTTTTGTTCATAAAAATGTTTTATTTAAAAAAAAAATGCAAAATGTATATGTTTTTCATTATAACTTGATTCTAAATGTATGTTATTTTGTTAAATTTCTTTAAAAACACTTGAAAATAGAAATTAAAAATATTTTATGACAAAGATGATTCAAAGGCCCCAAAAAATGTCTCAAAATGAAAATGTGTAATACTGGTATCAACCCTTTTGAAACAGAGGTAATAATAGCTATTAAAATTAGGAGAGAGAAAAGCGAGAACTGTGTCGAGTTCTCATTTCATAGTATAAGTGGTTATGAAGACTATGAGCATATTGTGTCTTTATTCATCTCTGCCAGGATATGTGACTTAAACACAAGTGAAGAATATTTCTGTTATATGCAGAAATTGTTAATTACTTATGGTAATGCTGATAAACCAACATATCTGAAGCATTACTTAAGAAATTTTCCTGGCCATGTTCCTTAGGTTGTTGAATAGCATCTCAAAGATAAAAATATTCCTTTGTCGGGTCTTTCTCTTGCCTAGCTGCATGGTTTCATAATGGGAACATGGCAAGAACACTGTCTGGAGAAAAGAGTGGCTAAAGATTGTAAAAGACACTCATTAATGTGTTCCCTGATTTCTGTAAATATGTTACAAAACTGCCAGATTGGGGATGTGGTGCTCATAATAGAGGACACTTTGGGCGAGAATCATGTAGTTGTAAAAAGAAAAAGAAACCCAAATACACTAATGCACCTAGATTTCATCTAGATAAAGGCTACAATCACATAAAGAGTAAAACTTCCAAAATGAAAGCATATTTCAAAAAAAGATATGATCCTGCCAACAAAGAGAAATGTTTCATTTGTGGAAAGAAAGGTCACTGGGAAAATAATTTTCCAAATAAAAAGAAAAATCCCAGACTTGTTGCCTTGTTTTCAAAAGACCTGGATCCAGCATGGTGAGATCTAGCTTGGTGTGAAGCAGGAGATTACCCCGAAGGTGAAATTGTCTTCTTGTTATATTTTTAACATTTAACCTATATGATCTTAGGATCTTATCTGAGAGAATAAAAAACACAACAATCAATCACAAGAGACAATGAACACAAATATTTTCCTCGGGGAAACCTTAAAGGAGAAAACCCTGCAACTTCCTCAAAGATAGAATCAGCACCGAAAGTAAAACCCAAGATGATCTCCCGACAGCAGTAGTCTCTCTCTCTCTTGTCCCAGCTTCTTCTCTTTCTCTTAGTTATGCACTACAACTGAGTGTGAGTGAATGTGTGTTAAATAGAGAGGCTCACTCTCTATTTATACTAATTCCTGACTTGACAATAAATCATTAGGGTCGACCTCTCTAGGAGAGTCTAATAACCCTAGGGCCCCACAACTGCGGGGACTTTAACCCTTGATCAATAAAGAGGGTTACCCTCTATGACTTTACATGACTTGTTTACATTATTGAATCTCCCGATAGGAACATCAAGATATGACATGACTTAATTACATTACAGACACTTCCCAATAGAAACATCGAGGTACAATACATAAGATATACAAGTGAATACATTATGAAGTTACAAATACATCAACGCTCCCTCTTAACTAGGAAGGTATTCTCTCGACACAATTTATCAACACAAGTATTCTTCTCTGGGTCATCACTGGATCACCATCAAGTCCGGATCATCACCGGATCATCATCAAGTCTGAATCATCATTGGATCATCACTAGATCATCATCAAGTTTGGATCATCATCAAGCCTGGATCATCACTAGATCATCAAGTCTGGATCATCACTTGATCTAGATCATTACTGGATCATCATCGTTGCTTGCGTCATCTCGAACAAATGGTGGTATCTCTCAATTCTTCTCGTCATAGGAAATTCTACAGAGCCAACCCTTTTTCATGTTGGTTGTAGGCCTAGCCTCCATGTAGGTCTTCATCGTCTTCAACACTTATATCTGACCATGCAATGAACCATGTCAGAAAGGCCTGCCCAACACTTACATCTGACCATGGGAGGAACACATCCATCACCATATCAGAAAGATACTCCCATCACTCACATCTGACCATGGGAACAAAAACCATGTTAGAAAGGCCCAGCACTCACATCCAAACTCATCTTGTCAGAAAGTCTTTTCACTTACATCCGACCTCATCTTGTGAGAAAGGCTTTGCACTTGCATCCGACCTCATCTTGTCAAAAAGGCTCTACACTTATATCTGATCATGTGGGAACACATCCCACAATTACATCAGAATGGCTTTGCACTGATCATGTGGAAACACATCCCACAATCACAACAGAATATCTCTGCACTTACATCTGACCATGTGGAGCCCAACCTTCCACCATGTCAGGCTAATGAACACATCAATTCCCTTTGGAGGGAACGTCGATCTGGAGAACACCAAGCTTCTTCCTGAAGTACTCAAACTTCACTCTAGCTAATGGTTTGGTCAACACATTATCTATTTGCTCATTTGTCGCAACATATTGGAGCTTCACTGGTCCTCTCTGCACCATATCCCTGATATAGTGATATTTGATCTCAATATGCTTCGACTTGTCATGGAACACTAGGTTCTCCGATAGCTTCACACAACTCTGGTTGTCGCAATTAATACAACTAGCATCCACTTGGAGATCAAATAAATCAGATAGTAGCTTTCTCAGCCACACTGCCTCACAACTAGCTGAACAATATGCAACATACTATGCTTCAACTATACTCAGTGCCACACAAAATTGCTTCCTGCTAAACCAGGAGATCACACCTGATCCCATACTGAAGCAACACCCTGAAGTGCTCTTCCTATCAATGGAACTGCCTGCCCAATTCGAATCCACATAACCTTCCAGGTTAATCTTATGATTTGCCTCATACTTGAGCCCATAATCAACTGTACCCTTCAGGTATCTCAAAATATGCTTTGTAGAAATCAAGTGAACATGTCTCGGATTTGTCAGGAACTGGCTCAAAGTGTTCACAGCAAAGCAACTATCTAGTCTCATATCCGTCAGGTACATCAAGGACCCAATCATCTAACGATACATCGTAGCATCAACCGAATCAGATGAAGCATCACTTAATAGATTCATGTTTGATGCCATAGGTGTGGTCATGTCCTTGCAGTCCATCATCCTGAACCTCTTCAGGATCTCTACTGCATACTTCCCTTGTCCTAGGGAGATTCCATCTACATTCTGCCACACCTCCATGCCTAGAAAGTAATGCATCATACCCAGGTCCTTCATCTCGAACTCAACAGCCGACTTCCTCTTTATGTCTCTGTCTATTTTATGTGTTTAATGGTTATAAGCTGCATTAAAAATATATACAAAATTATAAACAACTGATTCACCCCCCCCCCCCTCTCAGTTGTTGACTTGATTAACAATTGGTATCAGAGCCGAACACTTCAAATCTCAGTTTAATTAGTGGAAGTGTGGTCTTTTATGATGGATAAGAAGTCTGAACTCACAAAACATGGGTAACCTCTATTTGATGGACATAATTATGTTTTTTGGAGTATCAGGATGAAATTGTTTTTACAGACTCAAAGAGTATATGTTTGGTAAGTTGTGCTAAACGAATATAGTGCTCCGAGAACCATTCCAACAGATGTTGTAGGTAAGAAACTTTATGAAAGTAATTCCAAAGCCATGTATGCAATACTTGGAGGTTTAGCAGGGTCAGAATTTGTTAAGGTTATGCATTGTGAGTCAGCTAAAGAATTATGGGACAAACTGAAAAATGTTTATGAAGGAGATACTAAGGTGAAAAATGCTAAGTTACAGTCATATAGGAGTCAATTTGAAAGTTAAAAAATGGAAGAATCTGAAGATATAGCAACTTATTTGCTTCGTATTGATGAAGTAGTAAATACCATGAGAGGTCTAGGAGAAAAGGTTAAAGATGTTGATATTGTGCAAAAGGTACTTAGATATTTACCTATAAGATTTAATTCAAAAATATCTGCTTTGGAAGAAAGAACTGATATCTCTACTTTAGAAATGGATGAACTACATGGAATACTAACAGCATATGAGATGAGAAACTATGGTGAGGATTCCTTCAGGAAAGAAGCAGCTTTAAAGGCGTCTAAGAAGAACAAGAAGAAAGTTGAAGCATAAACCAACAATCATGATGATTCGGAAGAAGATAAGGAAGAAGCTAATTTTGTCAAAAATCTGAAAAAGGGTATTGGTAAATACAAAGGTAAGCTTCCTCTTAAATGCTTTGGTTGTGGTAGAATAGGGTATTTTGCCTCCAAGTGTCCTTACAATAAGCATTCTGATAGTGAAGAAGAAAGCAATAGAAAGAGTAAAGAATACAAGAAAAAATATAAGAAATATTTTCAAAGAAACTCATATAAAAAACAAAGTCTATTTATTAAAGATGATAGTGATTCTTCATAAACAGATGAAAGTGATGTTAGCTCAGATATAAGACTCTGTATGGCTGTAGAAAATCAGAATGATGAATTTATTGAAGAAGAAGAAGGCGAAGTTGATTTAGAAGTTGAACTTGTAAGTGCATTGATTGAACTTAGAAAAGTAAGAAGAGAATGTAAACATTTTAAAGAAGAAAATGAAAATCTTGAAAATGAGCTACAGAAATCTAACAGGTTGATAGAAAGCACTGAAAGTGTGATAATTGATTTAAAGCTCAAAATTGAAGAGGCTAAGTTAACTGAAGAAGCACTAAACAACCTGCTTGTAGAAAAGGATAAGGAAAATGAATATCTAAAATTTGAAGTTGTTTCAATCATAAAGAAGGTACAAGAAAATAACATGAATGGTAGTTCAAAGATTTTAGAACAAATTATTAGTAATCAAAGATGAACAAATGACAAAACTGGAATTGGTTATAAATTTGAGACTACTAAGGCAAGTACTAGCACAAGTACTGAAAAGATAGGTACTGATGTGAAAAACACTAGCAATCAGATGGAATCAGTAAAGCAAAAAGAAAATCAAACCCCAACAGTACATAGAAGAAGTTATGACAAGTACCACAACAAGTTTAATGGCTATTGTTTCTTTTGTTACTAGTATGGACATGAAGCTGCTTTTTGTAACGCATTCTCAAGAAACATAATTGCACATAACAACCATGACAAATCTAGAGTTGACTGTGGAAGAAGGCATGATAGAATCATTCAAAACAATGTGAATAATTCCTATAACAGATTTGATGTCTTAAGTTTTGAAATTGAATGTTATAGATGTAATAATTTTGGACATATATCAAGAAATTGTCCAATGAACTTTCATAAATATGTTGAGTCTAATTATACCAATCTGAAAACTAGATGTTGGAAAAAGAAAAGTGATCATCTGGAATCTGAAAAATGCACTCTAGATTTACAGGCTGATCATAAAGTGAAATGGTGTGTGGATAGTGGATGTTCTAAACATATGACAGGAAGAAAACATAATTTTGTTACTTTGGATGAAGGAAAAGAAGGTACAGTTACTTTTGGAAATGAACAATCAGCTAGAATAAATGGAAAAGGTACTGTGTGTTTGAATAATAAGAATATTCTGGCTGAAAATGTTTTACTAGTTGAGGATATGGAACATAATTTGTTAAGTGTAAGTCAAATTTGTGATAAAGGGCATTATATGATTTTTTATTCTAAAAATTGTCAAATCAGAGATGTCAAAACAAATTGGTTAGTTGGAACAACTACAAGAACACCAAGTAACATTTACATACTAGATGAGAAAAATGAAGATTGTTATCTTGGAAATGAAGATGAAAATTGGTTGTGGCATAAAAGGCTTAGACATATTAACTTTGAAAGTCTGATTCAGTTAAACAAAAAGGAAGCAAGAAGAGATTTACCTTTCATAAAGAATCTTACCAACTCTATTTGCAAACAATGTCAACATGGTAAACAAACTAGAGTTAAGTTTAAAACAAAAGAAAACTCTACAACAAAACCTTTGGAACTAATACATGTTGATGTTTGTGGACCTATGAGGACAAAAGGATTAAATGGTGAAAGATATTTTCTATTATTTGTGGATGATTTTACTCGAATGACTTGGATGTTTCTGTTAAGAAGGAAGTCTGAAACATTCAATTGTTTTCAAATTTTCAAAGAATTGACTGAAAATGAAATTGACATGAAAATTAAATGCTTAAGATCAGACAATGGAGGAGAATTTGTTTCTAAAGAATTCAATAAGTATTGTGATGATAATGGTATCAAAAGACATTTTTTTGTTACTGAAACACCTCAACAAAATGGTGTTGTTGAAAGGAAAAATAGGACTGTTATGGAAATGGCAAGAACAATGTTAAATGAATCTAAACTAAGTAATATACTTTGGCCTCAAGCTGTTTATACTGTTGTGCACATACTAAATAGAAGTTTGTTGAGAAATAATAGTAACAAGACACCTTATCAGTTATGGAAAGGTAGACCAGCTAGTGTTAAACACTTTAGAATCTTTGGTAGTAAGTGTTACATAAAGACAGTTGATAAAAATATGCGAAAATTGGATTCTAGAACTGATGAAGGTATTTTAGTTGGATATTCATGCTCAAGAAAAGCTTATAAGTGCTACAATTTCAGATTGAAGAAAATTGTTGAAGCCATAGATGTAAAATTCGATGAATCTTCATTTTTTAAATCCAAAACTGAAAAGAAAGATCATCAGATATATGAAATACATGACAAACTGAAAAAGGAAGAAGAATCAAGTGGTATAGAGGAAACTAAATCAGTTAAAAATGAAAATTTGATTCTTACTTCATTACAGGGATCAACTCCATCTAAGACTCCAAGTAAAAGAGTTCAAAGAAATCATCCTGAAGAACAAATCATTGGTGATATTAATGCAGGTGTTGAAACTAGAAGCAAAAGGCAAGAATCTACTTCCAATCAAGAACATGTATCATTACTCCCACTGTTTGAACCCAAGAATGTTGAAGAAGCAATTAATGATGAAAACTAGATGAAAGCAATGAAAGAAGAAATAAGTCAAATAGAAAAAAATAATACATGGGAATTGGTTCCTAGACCTTTAAATAAAAATGTTATTGGGGCTAAATGGGTTTTCAGAAATAAGTTGGATGAAGCAGGCAACATAACTAGAAATAAAGCTAGACTGGTTTGCAAAGGGTATGCACAAGTAGAACGCATAGATTATGGAGAAACGTATGCTCCTATTGCAAGAATGGAATCCATTAGACTGATTTTGGCTTATGCTAGTTCTAAGAACATTAAAGTTTATCAAATGGATGTAAAATTTACTTTTTTAAATGGTGAGTTAGAGGAATAAGTTTACATGGAACAACAAGATGGGTTTCAGGTACAAGAAACAGTAAATCATGTTTACAGGCTGAAAAAGGCTCTGTATGGGCTAAAACAAGCTCCAAGAGCTTGGTATTCCAGGCTTGACAAATACTTAAGGCAGCAAGGATACAGAAAAGGTAACACTGACAGTAATCTTTATATTAAAGAAGAACATGATAGCGTGATCATTGTTGAAATATATGTAGATGATATTATATTTGGGAGTGATAATGATCAGCTTAGCAAACTGTTTGCACAAAGTATGCAGAATGGATTTGAAATGAATTAAAGTTTTTCTTAGGTCTCCAAATTTCATAATCTGACAAAGGCATTTTTATCTCTCAAACTAAATACATAAAAGAAATGCTAAAGAAATTTCAAATGGAAGATTGTAAACCAATAGGAACTCCCACGGTTACTGGATGTAAGTTGAGTAACACAGATGATTATGAGAATGTTGAGCAGAAAATATACAGATCTATGATTGGTAGTCTTTTATATGTAACAACTACAAGGCCATATGTAATGAATGCAGTATGTCAAGTTGCTCGGTTTCAATCATCTCCAAAAGTTTATCACTTGCTTGCAGTTAAGAGGATTCTTAGATATCTAAAAGGAACAACAGATTATGGCTTATGGTATCCCAAAGGTAACAATCTTGATTTATATGCTTTTACAGATGCAGATTGGGCAGGTTGTGTAGATGATCGAAAAAGTACAAGTGGGGCAGCATTTTATCTGGGAGGATGTTTGGTAAGTTGGTTAAGCAAGAAACAATCAACAATATCTCTTCCTACTACTAAAGCAGAATATATTGCTACTGCAAATTGTTGTACACGGATATTATGGATGAAACAAATGCTAGCAGATATACATGTCACTTATGATGATCCTATTCCTATTTTCTGTGACAATAAAAGTGCCATTAGCATTTCCAAGAATCCAGTTATGCACTCAAAAACAAAACATATTCCGATTAAGTTTCATTTTCTCAGAGAGCAGGTTTTAAACAATACTATCAAGCTGGAGTATGTTAGCACACACTGTCAAATTGCTGATATATTCACTAAGCCTTTGCCTCAACAACAATTTGAAAATCTCAGTTAACAGTTAGGTGTTTGTTGTATGTAATCTCTGACATTTTTGTTATCAAAGTGATGCTCAACCAACATATCAGATTTGCATATTTTCAATGACAGACTTCTATTGACAGGTTCAGTTTTGATTACAGATTGGTTACAGCTTTCATAAGTGTTTTTGTTAGGGGGAGTGTTCTCAGATCATGTTGTTTGATTCTTTGCCATAGATGAGAAAAGGGGGAGAAGATGTATATGTTTTCCATCAATAACAAAGGAGGAGTTTGTTGGTTTGAATGAGTTTGTTTGTCATTGATGTAAAAGAATGTCTATTAGCAATGAATTTGAAAGAAATATGGGAATGCAACAAAAATTGTGAATGAGACACAGAAATCCTTGTCTTCAGACAAGAATCTTATTACGTTCACAGAAATTGGGCATTAGCATTAGTTTGTTTTTTTATTATGGCTAAATCAATTTGTTATCCATCATGCGCTTGATTCCAGGTGTCAAAGAACGGTTCCAATAACCATCAATAAATAAAGAATATGGTTCCAAAGTTTGTTAAAATGAGTTAATGCTTAATAAATTGGTTAATGCTGCGTTGTCCAAAACGTGTTTGAAATAGTTTTATGGTTAATGCCGCGCTGCCCAAAATCATTTTTTAAACTATATTATGGTTTACACAGTTGAAGTTTGTGATAACTGATAAAATGTATGGTATATATGTAAACGGTGCTATGAGAAATAGAAGTGAAGGTATGGTGAATAAGGAGATTAGATCAACGAAGTAAACATCGCAATATTCAGCACAATGAATTGGTGAAACATAGAGCCATGAATGTGAGGAAGAACGCAGCATATTGAACGTAGCACAACATATGAATTGGAGAAAACGCAGATGCAATGGAGTGAATATAGAAAGAATATACAGCGCAGTGAATGAATTGGAGAAGACAAATACTCAACAATGGAGAAGATGCAGTCAGAATTGAAGAAAGATACAGAGCTGTGAAGAGGTTGACTACATTGATTAAAGAAAAGTTGGTATGCATTGGTTTTTATTTATGAGCCAAATGATAAATTTATCTTTAACAAATTAAGTTGAGTATGTGTTCTGTACAGGAAAAATATTGCAAGTTTTGCAAATTAAATCCATTTTCTAAGTACTAAAGTTACAATAGATTGGTTTAATAAAATGATTGAAACAGAGATCTGTAAATATTGATAAAGATCAATCAGATACTGGATACACGTGATAATCTTTGAATATATTACTTACGCATAAGTGAAGAGAGTTTGAGACAGATTGTTGATTTGACAAAGTAGTTTGACAGAGATGTTCTTGACAGGATGATTACTGACTGAAAGTGTTTTAAGAGATGTTGTGACATAATGGGGATGTTGTGACAGAATGAGTTGTTATTAAAAGTTTATATTTGATAAAGAATGGGTCTAAAAAGATAACATGTTTGGTTTAAAATTATGTGAAATAGGTTGATGCCTATTTTACAGGGAGGAAGGGAGGATCCAGGGAGACTGGCAGTCTCATTGCAAGTTGAAGCTTGCATTCAGATAGTAGGAGCTGTCTTTCAGTAAGAGTTGAAAATAAAGAGGTAGTTTCCTGAGGTAGTAGCCTGATCTGAGTTGTTGCTCAGATAAAACATGATGTAATTAAAGTTGTTTGCTTTACATCCATAAGAAGAAGAAGAGGTTTTTCCCTTTTTGGGTTTCCTCATGAACATTTTGTGTCTCTGTCCATTTTATGTGTTTAATGGTTATAAGTTGCATTAAAAATATATACAAAATTATAAACAATTGATTCACCACCCCCCCTCTCAGTTGTTGACTTGATTAACAAACAGTTTCTCCTCTTCCACATTATACTCTCACTCTCTCTTGTGCAATGCTTGAGTGTAAGGTGTGTATGAATGAGAGAGGCTCCTCGCATATTTATATTCATCAGGTGAGTCACTCAACTAACTAACTAGGTCGGCTAGGTTCTCTAATTAGGGCCGACCTACCTAGGGAGACATAAAATAATATTTATAAAATACTTTTGTGGGTACTATTGCCCCGACTTATAACGAAGGGTTTACCTCATGACTTTCACATGCCCAATTACATCAAGGACATCTCCGAACGAAGGAATAACATCTCCGAAGGAGAATACACTAAAAATACAATATAATATCTTCTGAAGTTACAATACTTTAACATTTCTCTCCAAAAATCAGCAAGAATCCAACATTATACCAACTTGCATACATATATAAGGGTTACCTTGATCATCATGAGGATAGACAAAAATTTAGAAAAGAAAAAGAGATTTTGCTTAATCTAAAGATCAAAGATAAGCAAACTTCCTTAAAAAAGATGGTAAAAGAAATTCAAGAACTTAAAACAATGCTTGAGATAAACATCAAAGAAAGAGACCAATCTTTCAATGAAGAAATGTGCAGAGCCTATACGGAAGCATTGCAGCCCCCAAAAGCTTTTGAAAATCCAAAACATACCCTGCACACTAGTGATTAAGAAAAAGAAAACTGCTGAGATGAAGAACCTTTTCTCGGCTCTCTAGAACTCTTCACTATTCCTAAATTCTTCATAAAAATAAAGTTTTGTCGACCAGAGTTGAAAGTCTTACGAGATTGACATATGATAGATTCAGGTTTCCAGATGAATTTGGCAAAAGGAAATGTTATACCATCTTTTTACTGGGAAAAAGAAAAAGAGCATGGTGGGGCCATCAAAGGAACTCCTATATAGCTGAAAGGTAGAGTTCCAGATTTTCCAATAAGTATTGGTGGAACAAAAGAAGTTTTACATCTTAATATATTAGACAGCATTAAAGAAGATTGAATAATAGGTTCAATTTTTTTGCAGAGAGTCGTCCCCATCACAGTTGATGAGACAATAATGACTTTTACCTGTTCAGTAAATGGTAAAAGAATTTCCACTCCTCTATATTATTCTGCCTCATTTAAATCCAAAAATCTTGTACCTTAGTCTAACCCCTCTCCTAGTCTTACAAAACTCTTCAAAATGGAAAGATGCATTGCATATGCAAAAATGCATAAAAATTATGCCCTCTCTAAAATATTTTCAAAATTAGAAAATGATTGCACCTCATAGTCACCCAATGCCTTTTGGACCAGAGAAAAATACTTCGTCTCTTTACCCTTTAATCCTCTGGAAAAACCCAAAGTCCAAAAAAGCCTCTACAACCCTTATGTCCCCTCAGAAAGAGGATTCTGTGCAAATGGGATAAAATAGTTACTTGGCAAAGGCCTCATAGAACCATCTAGGCATGTCAAGCATTTGTGGTAAACAAACACTCTGAGATAAAAAGAGGAAAACCCAGACTGGTTGTGAATTTCAAACCCCTAAATAAAGTCCTTGAGCCAGTCAAATATCATCTTCCTAATAAATCCAGTATTTTGCAAGGATATGAGGATGTACAATATTCAACAAATTCGATATGAAGTCTGGATTCTATCAGATTGGAATTGAGGCAAAAGACATGTTTAAAACTGCTTTCGTGGTTCCTCATGGGAAATATCAATGGAAAGTACTTCCATTCGACATCAACAATGCACCATCAAAATTTCATAAAAGAATGGAAGATATCTTCAGAGAAAAAAAATGGGCACTAGATGATATCTTGATTTGTTCGAAAAAATTGCAAGATCACTTGAAGCATCTTCAAGAATTTTATTCTTTAGATTTTAAACATGGTTTGGTTTTTTTTTAAATTCTAAAATGGAAATTGGAAAGACAAATATTGAATTTTAGGGATATAAAATAAGTAAAATTCATGTGATTATTCAAGAACATGTCTTGAAGGTTTTTGCTTACTTCCCTGATCAAATTCTTGAAAAAAATTCAGCTGCAAATATTTTTAGGGAGTTTGGATTATATTAGTTCGCAATACAAATGGCAAGAAGATGACATTAATCTGTTGCAACAATGACTAAAGAAAAATCCCCCAAAGTGGAACAAAGCCATGACAGATGCAGTAAGAAAAATAAAAGATAAAATGAAACAACTTCCTCTACTCTCTCTCCCGAAAGGCTCTAGCCAGATGGTGATTGAGTCCGATGCCTCTAATAAATCTTAGGAAGGTATTCTGATAGAAAAGCACAAGAAATCTACGGATACGCTTTAGGAGCTTTCAAGAATGCAAAACTCAATTATCCGTCAAGTCACGTAGAGATCCTTGCAGTAAAAAAGAATGTAAATCATTTTAAGCTTTATTTGAAATCTGTTAAATTTATTGTTAGAATATATTTAAAACTAATGCCGTGGATATTAAGCAATGAAAATCTTATGGCAAAGAATAGTTCTAGAATTTTAAAGTGGTTTCTTTGGTTACATAATTTTGACTTTGAGATTGTATATAAACCACACTATTTAAATTGTGTTGTTGATATGTTAACCAGAGAAGAACTGCAGGAAAAGCCAAGCTTTAATATGCTCAGTTGTGGAGCATCTAGCTCTTCCCATAAAAATTCTAAGCTTCGGAGCTTCAAAGATCCTCTGTCAGAGGAAGAAAGTGAGGATTTTCTAAACCACGTCAGGAAAAAAGAAGTCGATAAATATCTGGCACTCTCTTTGATTCAACAAATAATTGCCTCTCCTATGAAAATTCATATTTTCGAGAGATGGGAAAAAGAAGCCTTGAAAGGATTAGAAAATGCCATGCACCAACTACAACAACTCAACCATGTTTGGATTGATACGGTTTATACAGACGACAAAGAGTTGTTTTATGTAGATCTCACTCTAGGTTTTTTATAACTTGGAATAACTACAATGCCATCCTACAATTTTGTCGAGAACAAGGTGAGATAATAATTTGTGGATATCCTTCTACCCTGGTGCAGCAACAATGGTCATGCTGGACAAAAACATTTCTCGACAAGTTGTGTCCAAGAAAAGATTGGGTTCAACAACGTGCAAATTTTATTTTACACCTTTAAGCAGATATAATAGTGGCAAACCAAAACCACATGTGGTTTAAATTTAAGCTACGACATATTGGAGCAACTTACTCTTCTCTTGAACCCCCAATTTGCGCTCGACAAAAATATAGAAGAATGGATAGAAATGGATGTCTCCTAGATAATACCATTCACACTAGAAGAATTCATTTAAATTTTAAAGTTGAATCTATTTTCCAAGGATAATTTTGTTGTGCTTTCAATGAAACTATGCTCGGGTCTGATGTAGAAACAATGTTTTTCTTATTGCTTATTCTCAGACACCGAATTTGGATCTGACAACGACTCAGATAGATTCATTGGTTGTACATGTGGGCAATACCCCTGCATTTGTAATTATGATAATGAATAATGAAAAGCATTGGGGGCAGGTAATAATAGCTCCACTGTGTAAAGGTCTTGTCTATTGTTAGTCCTTAAGATTCCTTCACATGGCTCAGGTGACTTACCCGACAAAAGGTGTGATTTGATCCACTGCCATAGGATCTGAATCAAGTCTTTATCTTTTGTGTAAGCCTTTCTGGTCACTAGTTAACCAACTAAATTTGTTTAAATAAGGTGCTTTTCTCTTCATTTGGGACCGCGCATTTGAGTATTGTTAGTCTTTTGCATTGTCATTTTGTTTATACGTCGAGCGTTGTGTATGCTCTCCCTTTGCGCTTCGAGCAATCAGTTGGGATCAAAAGCAATGATCTCAAGTATAAAGAGTCTGTAAAACCAGTAGCATATGCTCTCCATCTGTGCTTAGTGCAGCCAATTGGGATCAGAAATGCTGGTTAGTTTCACAATATGAGTTTGCGCTTGTGATGGTCTTCGCCCTCCGAAGACGAACAAGTTGTATTTAAGTCTGTAAATATAGTTCTTGTTCATATAAACTGGGAGTCCCAAAAGCCAGAAAGTAAGCTTTGACCTCACTAATTTATGAAATCTAAAAGGCCCCAATTTCCAATGTATGAAGGAACTGAGTATTTGAATATGATTGGTCATCTTCTGCATCTTCTGTCAAGCATCGCCGGACTTTCTTTGTGGAGTCGTTAGGTAAGATCTGCAAGATTAGTCTTCAATAATATTTTCAAAATACCCAGAAAGACTTATCTTAATTCTTTCTTACAGGATGTCGTTCTTGCTAGCGTGTGAGTGATCTCAACAAGTTTGAGGTCCCCGAAAACGGTGCCAAAATGTTACTAGATGAAGTGGCAAGTCTTGCCACCGGTAAGCATATGTAGAACAAGTGACCACTATCACCTTAGTCACTGATCCTTAACCACTTTGGAATCCTAATCCTCCTAGGGGGGGAGCCCTATATCGACCCTGCAAAAGACACTAAACACCAAAGATACTTCTCTCGTATGTTATTATAGACCAGTGCCTAATGGAGTCAATTGAAATGATGAAAATATTATAAGTGGGCTAGTTTAAAGACAAAGAAGATATATAATAAATGCACTAAGAGTACCAAATAGAGTGTTCAATATATTATAAAGCACCATTACTTCAACACATTATGGATGAAAATGATATCGCTTGAAACACAAGTCATAAGCATCCAGTTATTGTTAATCTCTAAAAATCAGTGCTTAAGTCAATCATATTATTGTTTTATCAATACATATGTGACATACATATCATAATAGACATAACATTCCAGCCAAATATTAATGCATTCGATAAATCTCAATTTGAAACGCAAATCATTGAATAATCATATATCATTAAAGCATTTAATAATTATTAATCTCGCATTCACATTCACCTATCCTTGGCTAATCAGCCACAGGCTAGGAGAAACGGATCATGCAAATTTTGAAGCATGAACGGAATTGGGGAGGATAACAGTCTGTAACTAGCTACCGGGAGATGATAGCGTTCAACTAGGGCCGCGAGGAGGAGAGGAAAGGAAAAAAGCGTCGGGAGAGGATAGCAGGGTAGCGGAGATGGATGTGGCCAGAGGAAGAAAGATGCGAGAGGAGAACACTGCGAGGAGAGGGGACTGCCAGCGAGGAGGATAGCAGCACGAAGGGAGAATTGTCTGCGAGTGGAGAGGAGAGCAGGCCGCAGAGTGAAGTAAAGGATAGCAAATGGAGTCGATGACAAGTCGCGAGGGGAGCAAGCTTGTGGGGAGAATGTTGATGTATTTGTAACTTCGGAATGTATTCATTTGTATATCTTATGTATTGTACCTCGATGTTCCTATCGAGAAGTATCTGTAATGTAAACAAGTCATGTAAAGTCATTGAGGTTAACCCTCCATTGTAAGTCGAGGCAATAGTCCCCACAATTGAGTTAAGGTTAACTCTCCTTGTTGATCAGAGGGCAAAGTCCCCACAATTGTGGGGCACTAGAGTTATTAGACTCTCCTAGAGAAGTCGGCCCTGGTAAGTAATTGTTAAGTGAGACCGACTTGTTGGAGTAGACATTAAGTGAATGAAAGAATATAAATAGAGAGTGAGCCTCTCTATTTAATACATACACTCACTCACTCGGGCGCATGAGTGAGAGAAGAGAAGCTCTCTCAAGAGAGAGAGAGAGAGAGAGAGAGAGAGAGAACAGCTATTGGAGATCATCTTTTCTATCTTTGGGTTTTACTGCTGCCATTGGTGCTCATTCTATCTCTGAGGAAGTTGCGGGGTTTTCTCCTTTATGGTTTCTCCAAGGAAAATTCTTTGTGTCTCTTGTCTCTTGTGATTATTGTTGTGCATTTTATTCTCTCAAATAAGATCCTAAGATCATATTGCTTAAATGATAAAAATCTAACATGGTATCAGAGCTAACCTGAGAAGAAGACACTCTACAGCTGCAGAAGCTAGGGCTTCTTACTTTTTCGGTCTCTCTCCACAATCCATCAGCAAAAGGAGGCTAGGCTGAACCTCCATTGAATGACGCATCTTTTTGTCGAAGCAGAATTTGATTATGGGCATTTTCAGTTTTTGGTGCAAGAAATTAGGGCTTTTTACAGAAGATGAATTTTCGAGTGAGCCCGGCATAGGATTGCTCTCCTCATCAAAATCGAAGTTTAGAGACCTGGATCGAGATTTTTGGTTTGGTAAAACTCTGAGAAAGTCAAACCCTAATTTGACCCAGGCCGAAAAAACCCTAAAATACTAAAACTAGTAGTTTTGGTAGATTCACTATATCTCGAGATTGGAGAAGGCTCAGGAGCCGAAACTTTCACAGTTCGAAGATAAATTCTTGATGTACACTGTGTAAAATGTTTAGCCTTATATTCACTATATTCTGAGAGATGTGATTCCTCCAATTCAGGGTTCCAACCTCTTCCAGGATTCATCCCTAAACAGGACGCCTAGGGATAATTGCTATATCTCGGGATAAAAATGTCCAAATTGCATTTCTAAAGATTTTCCAGATAGGGAATGGACTGTACTTTCTGTGGTAAAAGTTTCAGACCCTGATGATTAAACAGTGACACGTGGAAGTCCGTACAAGTTCGTTATTCTGAATAGTTCTGAAATAAGTCACTTTGGGAAAACTCTCATAAGTCCCAATTGGTGAAACTGATTCTGGTAAAACCTGTGGTGTTGAAAAAAAGACAAACGAGGTTACCTCAGTACGAAATGTCAGACACAAATGAGTAGTACTTTTGAAGATACTGCAGAAACAGTATCAGACATTTCTGCAGAAGAAATTGGTAAACTAGGGATTCCTGTTCCGGGAGCTTCCCTCCACTATTTTCAGAAAAGGAGTACATTTGACAGCTCGCCTTGAAGAGGTCTATCTTTCTATCCAATCAGATCTAGAAGATTCCAAGTTTTGAAAATTAGGGTTTCTCTGACAAACCCTAGATCAGCTAGCTCCAGAACCAAGAGGAACACCTCAAATCGGTAAGATCTAATCTTTTGCTATTTACAGTTGAGGTTCTCATTTCAAAACGACTAATCACACCAGCTTGATGACAAGCTTGGTGAGGCTGACAACTTCCAAGCATGGAAGTATAGGATCTCACTAGTTCTTGAAGGAAGTGAATTAGACACCTACATAAGTAAAGAGGTTCCAGTTCCAGAGGGAGATGAGACTAAATCCTTACACAAGAAAAACTTGGTCAAGGCCAAGAAGATCATTGTTGATTCAATCAATGATCACCTTATACCACAAGTGTCTTCCGTAAAGACACCTAAAGAGATGTTTGATTCCTTGACCAAGCTATTTGAAGGGAAGAACATAAATCAGAAGATTACTTTAAGAAACCAATTGAAGAATGTAAAGATCCAGAATGCAGAGACCATACAGGCATACTTTACAAGGGTCTCTCAAATCAAAGAACAACTTGAAGCAGTGGATGAAGAAGTAGAGAATGCAGACGTTGTGATAACCAACATGAATGGCCTCCCAGGATCATGAGGATTCATTCATTCGAGGAATGTGTTCCAGAAGGAAGTGATTACTTTCAGCAGACTCTGGGAAGAGCACACACAAGATGAAGCTTAACTCATAATAAGAGAAAGAGAAGATGGGATCAACTGAAGATCAAGCTCTCATGATTCAAAGAAGATCCCTCAAGTGATGAAGAATACGAATGACTCAACTCTTGAAGAACCTCTTATCCATATTAGCATTTGGATGAGAAATGATGTTGTTATGAATGAAGAAGATGATGAAGCTGAAGGCTCAAGAAGGAGTCTACCCATAAAACAAATAAAGATAAGTATTCAATTGTCATTTCAAAATATTGTTTTGTTATGCATTTGTTTATATTCAATTGATGTGTTATGCATGATAGAATGTTTGCATTAATGACAGTATACTACTAATATGCATGTGATAGGTAAGTAGCTCATGGTGCTATACAACTCTCCATTGCTACTTATCTAGAATGAAACATCTTTGCTGACATATTGGATTAGTGCACAATCTCAATGATGTCTTGGTAGAGATGGAAGGCATCTAGAAAAGTTTCCATGAGACATGGATGAATGTTGTATTGGCTAAAATAGTTGCATGATTATATATTTATGCATAAGAATTTACCATTATGAATATGCATTATGAAATGTTTCTAATCATACAACTAGTGCATATGACTTGTAGGAAAAATCGCGTACAATCAGCTACAAGAAAAGAAGGATGAGACTTGTTCCGAAGAACAAGTGACGACAGTTCAAGAAAGAATCTAAGATGAAGAATAATATGATGATACTTTCAAAGAAAGAAA
Source organism: Pseudotsuga menziesii (assembly GCA_001517045.1). Classification (NCBI taxonomy): domain Eukaryota; kingdom Viridiplantae; phylum Streptophyta; class Pinopsida; order Pinales; family Pinaceae; genus Pseudotsuga; species Pseudotsuga menziesii. The sequence goes on from LPNX011161926.1 coordinate 117,535, forward strand.
GAGGCCTCAGACACAGTGTAGTTATGTAACAATGTTGAGCGACATCATTGATGAAGAACCTTCCAGCTATGAAGAGGGAGCCAAGAAGAAAGGGAAGGAGAGTACCAGTTCAAGAAGAATGATGTCTAGGATGCGGCATCAAGACCTGAAGGGAAGTCCGTAGTATCTTCTATATGGATCTACAAGATCCAGCATGCAGTAGATGACAACATCGTGGGGTACAAGGCAAGATTCGTAGCACGATGCTTCTCACAGAAAGAAGGCATAGACTATGATAAGACATTTGCAGCCACTGGAAGATAAGACACATGACAGGCATAATCATGTGTGCAAATGAAAGAAGGCCTTGTACGAGCTAAGAAGACACCCATGAGAGAACACATACATGAGGAACTTGAAGATCACCTAGAGTGATGAAGATCTTAACCTTTGCTACGAGGTTGAAGATGAAATCCTATAGAGAATGACAAGCTCACAGATGGGTGCGAGAAGAACTTTTGAAAAGGTTCAAGATAGAGGATCTTGGTATCCAGTGACCCTAGATGGATACATAGAATATTAGTAGCAGAGGAAGTTACTTGTCACTCTGGTACAGAATGTTTCAATGCATAGAGTACGAAAGGCAGAGAGATAATGATGCTCCACTTCAGAGGGAGTGACTGCAGAAGACCCTGAGGTTTGACATGGTACGACAGGATGGACAGATTACTGATGACTCTAGGCTTTACTGATAGTAAAGCGGATTTCAACCTTCGCTTCAAGGTTGAAGGTGGAAAACCAGTGATGCTCTTGTTATATGTCGATGACTTGTTCCTGACAGAAAAGAGGAACTCATTAAAATTTGCAAGAAGGAGACTTGTTGCTGAGTCTGAGATGAAGGACTTGGGGATGATGCACTACTTTCTAAGGCATGGAGGTGTGGCAGAATGTGGATGGAATATCCCTGGGACAAGGGAAGTATGCAATAGAGATCCTGAAGAGGTTCGAGATGATGGACTACAAGGCCATGACCACACCTGTGGCATCGAACCTGAAGCTATTGAGTGTTGCTTCATCAGAGTCGGTTGATGCCATGATGTATTGTCAAATGATTGGGTCCTTGATGTATCTGACGAATACGAGACAAGATATTTGCTTTGTTGTGAACACATTGAGACATGTTCACCTGATGGTTGCAAAGCATGCAGTGAGGTACCTGAAGGGTACAGTTGAGTATGGGCTCAAGTATGATACGAATCTGAAGACTAACCTGGAGGGTTATGTGGATTCGGATTGGGCAGGCAGTGCCATTGATAAGAAGAGCACTTCGGGATGTTGCTTCAATGTGAGATCAGAGAGGAGCAGTGAAGCTCCTATATGTGATCCAAATCAAGATCTCTCGAAAGAGAGAGTTCTAGCATAGCCGATGAGACAGGTTGTCTGATCATAAAATCCTGGCGAAGCTCGTAGGTGGCTTAGACGTAAACAGTCATGTAGGTTGTCCTCGGATGTAATAGGTCCTGGCAAAGCTCACAGGTTATCCTTAAATGTAATCAGCCCTGATGTGATTCTATGCTACAAATGGCTAGAGTGAAGTTTGAGTACTTCAGGGAGAAGCTTGGTGTTCTCCAGATCGAGGTTCCTTCCAAGAGGAAATGATGAGTTCGTGAGCCCTTCTGACATGGTGGTAGGATTAGTTCCTCCCATGGTCAGATGTAAGTGTTGTGCCCTTCTGACATGGTGGTAGGATTGGTTCCTCCCATGGTCAGATGTAAATGTTGTGCCCTTCTGACATGGTGAGAGGATTGGTTCCTTTCATGGTCAGATGTAAGAGTTGTGTCTTTCTGACATGATGACAGGATTGGTTTCTTCCATGGTTAGATAGATGTGATGATGCCACATCCAGTATGAAAAAGGACTGGCTCTGTGATCACACATCCAGTATGAAAAAGGACTAGCTCTGTGTAGATGCCACATCCAGTATGAAAAAGGACGGGATCTGTGATGCCACATCAAGTATGAAAAGGACTGGCTCTGTGATGACACATCCAGTATGAAAAAGGACTGGCTCTATGTAGATGCCACATCCAATATGAAAAAGGACTGGCTCTATGATGACACATCCAGTATGAAAAAGAACTGCCTCTGTGTAGATGCCACATCCAGTATGAAAAATGAATGGCTCTGTGATGCCACATCCAGTATGAAAAAGGACTGGCTCTGTGTTGATGACACATCCAGCATGAAAAAAGGGTTGGCTCTGTAGAGGACTACATCCAGTATGGAAAAAAACTGGCTCTGTAGATGTCCATCCAGCATGAAAAAGGGTTGGCTCTATTGATAAAGACCTACATGGAGGCTAGGCCTACACCCAACATGAAAAATGGTTGCCTCTGTAGAACTTCCTATGACGAGTAGAATTGAGAGATAGCACCAGTGATGATCCAGCAGTGATGATCCAATGAGGCTCCAGATCAAGTGATGATCCAGTGATGCTCCAGATCAAGTAATGATCTAGACTTGATGATGATCCAGTGATGATCCAGACTTGATGAAGATGACTTGATGATGATCTAGATGATACAGAGAAGAAGACTTGTGCTGATAAATTGTGTCGAGAGAATATCTTCCTAGTTAAGAGGGAGTGTTGATGTATTTGTAACTTCGAAATGTATTCATTTGTATATCTTATGTATTGTACCCCGATGTTCCTATCAGGAAGTATCTGTAATGTAAACAAGTCATGTAAAGTCATTGAGGTTAACCCTCCATTGTAAGTCGGGGCAATAGTCCCCACAATTGAGTTAAGGTTAACCCTCCTTGTTGATCGGAGGGCAAAGTCCCCACAGTTGTGAGGCACTAGGGTTATTAGACTCTCCTAGAGAAGTCGACCCTGGTAAGTAATTATTAAATAAGGTCGACTTGTTGGATTGGACATTAAGTGAACGAAAGAATATAAATAGAGAGTGAGCCTCTCTATTTAATACATACACTCACTCATTGGGGTGCATGAGTGAGAGAAGAGAAGCTCTCTCAAGAGAGAGAGAGAGAGAACAACTGTTGGAGATCATCTTTTCTGTCTTTGGGTTTTACTGCTGCCATTGGTGCTCATTCTATCTCTGAGGAAGTTGCGGGGTTTTCTCCTTTATGGTTTCCTTAAGGAAAATTCTTTGTGTCTCTTGTCTCTTGTGATTATTGTTGTGCATGTTATTCTCTCAGATAAGATCCTAAGATCATATTGCTTAAATGATAAAAATCTAACAAAGAAGGAGCAGGCTGGGGAACGTGCATAGAGGTGGAGCAGCTCGTGGGGAGGAACAGGCTAGCTTGAGGAAGCCGAAAAGGGAGGAGTGTGGAAGGGAGCGGGTGGAGATAGTGGCATCCGCAAGCTAGTGGAAGCGTGGCCTGATCGACAGGTGTTGGAAGAAGCTTGTTGCGTAAAGATAATCGAGGAGAAGGAAGTAGCTAGGAAGGTTTGGCTAGCCTCCTAGTGGATCAATAAGCCTGAGGACGACATGTAGGGTCTGGTGCGAAGAGATGAAGGTCAATGTAGATGGGGGTTGTTCACACTAGGGCTTCCACTGCAAGGGCAACACTTACAATGGATAAATGAATCGCGAGGGAAAGGGATGAAGGGAATAGTGGCGAAGGGTATTGGTAGGCCTCTGAGGGCGGCAATGGTGGAGGAGAGAGGATTTAACCCTAACCCTAACCTAAAAGTTAACTAAAAGAATAACCTATAAATTAAACTAAACTATCCCTAGGACTGACACAAACTAACCAAAAAGTAATCTAAAGCTAACCTAAGACTAACCCTAGACGAGATGTGTGAAAAAATGAAGTGTGAAAACCTAGGAAAACCCTAGCATGAGCCCTACCTAACCTAGGGTTTATGAGGAGGAGCAATAACCTAGTGAAGAAGGGTCCTAGGTTAAGCAACTATCTCGAGCAAGCTAAGGATAAACCCTAGGGCACCCTCACAGGAAGGCATGTCGTTGTTGCTAAGGTGACAAGAAAGAAAACAATGACCTATCCTATGACAAAGTGTAGCTCTAAGGATACCACTAAGACTTCAGACATGCACATCCACCAACATCCAACAAAAAGGTAAGAAGCCTGACCTCCTTGTGCTCGTGTTCATTCAGCAAATCAAAGCATCACCAAAAGCAGAGATTCACCAAAGAATTACTAGAAAAACAACTTGCATTAACCAGAAAACTTCCTCTCCGGGAGCACATCCGTCCAGAGAAAACTCTAAGTAAGGTAAAACAAGTGCATAATGATTTATCCCATAAGTTTTGATTTAAAATGAAAGTGAGGAGATCTATTTATATGATCTCATATTCACTTATCCATGCCTACATGCCTTAAAACAAGTAAATTAGGCTACCTGAAAATAATAATAAAATATAAATTAAGTTAGGCTATCTGAGGTATTTGCACCCAGGTGCCAGAACATGCTCAAATGCGTGAATCACTCTGAACGAAAGGCCGAAGCAGGTTGTAGGGACGACATTATGCCCCATCTAACCCCTAGAATACTGTAAAATCCCTCAACGCCCTCTTCAAAGCATGGAAACGACCTGCGTGGAGGATGCCTTCCTCATAGGAAAGAAGGCTAGGGAGAGCAAGGACCCATTGAGTGAAGGGTCAGGAGGGTGTATGAAGTGGTCGTGACTGAAGACTAGTGTCTTGTCGCTGAAGCGGAGGCCACCAAAGTGCGCAAGAAGAGAATGGAGCCATGAGACCCGCTAGTCAACCTTTAGGTGCCCCAAACACCAACCCTGAGGTTGAAACCTCTTTAAAGGGCCGCCAGCAATGCCATTAAGCCATAATACCCTTAAAAGAGGACCAAAGGGTCCAGCCATGACCGCCATCACTCAATAACACCCCTCCTGATAAAAAAAATTGTCCTATCTCCCTAGGGGTACATACAAGTACGGCGTAACAATTTCCATGATAAAAAAAAATCCAACACCTAACAAAATCTCAAAAACCATGAGAATGACTTGTTGCATTGCAGCTACCGAATTTAATCTTTAACCCCACATTGGTTAAAATTAACGTGACCTCTACCATTGGTGAAAACTAACTGTCGTGCGATAGAGGTTTTAATTCTTACGTTCGGCCGTTAGTTCGTTCGAATCGAAGACCCCGGATCCAATGGGGACTAACAACTGACCGGTAAAGATTAAATGCTCTGCCACTCTAGAGTCTAACAATTGCCCACCATCTGCCTTTTCTTCGGTACCAGGCAAACAGCTAATGGTGCTTTGCTGTTCGTGCTTGCCTCTTTACTGTTCGGGAAGTGTAAGTAACGTTGGATACGTGGCTGGAGGAGTGGGAAGCATAAGAAACAGATATGAGTGGATCCCTGTGATTAATGTTACAACCAGTTAATTACAATCCTCAATGAATAACGCTCCTACTTTTAGGGTTGGAAAGTGGAATGGTGTTAAAGCATTAAATCTGCCCGTCAGGTTTAATGTCAAATACAGAGGATTCTTTTTGAGTGAATCATGGTTGCATGATTAGTAATTATGGAGATGCCAATAGGCATGGTCATTTTTTAACAACAAAAATATTGAAAGCGACTCTCATTTAGATGAAAGGATATTTAGCAAAACTTTATGGGCACTGCCGCAGTTTCACTAATACTGTATAAGAGTTTATTAGCGGTGAAGTATGATGAGATTTTAAAGTTTGATTCAAGAATAAGGCCAGTAATAAGCAATAAGCATCTTGCATTGTAAAATTGAATGTTAGACCAGAGTGCTTTGCTCACAGTTGGATCTCAAGCTACATAATAGACGCTTTGTTGGCCATTAGATTTCAAGATGAGCAAAGCATCCGCAAAACAACATTCAATGCTACCCAAAACAACATTCAATACTACACTACAACATTTTGTTTATTGCTTCCCCGAAAACAAGGGAAACACTCAAGCAGTTCCTCCTCCTAACCCAGACCCAACTGTGTTGCAAAATCCGTTCGCTGTGCAGGGAAAGGAAGTTCAGTGGCCGCAAGCCCTCTCGAATCTCGACCCTGTTTTCCTCTAAAATTTCTTCATTCCACCTGCTAGTCGAGTTTTCTGGGGTGAATGGGAAAATCAATTCAACTTTCTAGAGCTGCTAAATCTCTGCTTTTATGGATGGTGCCTTCTTTCTGGCCAAAAGGTCTCGAAACCGCTTTCAATGCTATTTCCCTGCGATTTATGTCCACTTTGTTTCCCTGCTACCAGATGCTAGCGGTTCGTGGATCTTAATGAAGCTAAGACCTTAATGGTTCGTAAGTAGGTGTAGTTTTTTTTGTGAATAAGTCAAGTTATGCACAGATTTCAGTCGTATTATAACACCGGTAAATGTCAGTCTATAGCTCTATCAATACAGTACAAACCGCTGCTTTAAAACAGACAACAACAAACATACCGCGGACGAGATTTATCTGGTCTGAAAAAAAGGAATACAGTAATATTATTGGCAGGGACTACCAAATATAAAACAACATTTAGCAGGCCTAATCACAGGCTTAATCACTGTTTTTTTAATTGAAGAATGCCAACATTTGATATTCCCCTTAAGGTAGCATCAGAAATACATTTATTCAATAATACATAGTTAAAAGTGGACTCCAAGAACCGAGTGTCTCCACAACAAAATTTAAACCATAATAACCTTTCTCTCAACCATCCCATCTACATTCTTTTGATTAACAATATTAATACTCTCCACATATCACCTAACTTCATCTATATCAAGTAGCTATTGAAATCTTTTCCAACTTGCACTCTCTGCAATTTCTCTTTCTCTGTGTGCATCCTCCATGGACATGGCCACAAATTCCTTTAGTGTCCAAAACTGGGTGGAGGTAGTGAGAAGAGAATTTACCTTCCCTTGTGTGCCCCGGTCCCTGGATCTTGCAGAGGGGGTTTGATCAACCTGTTAGCCTGCCTTTAGCTTTCTCGTCCACGGCCGTTATTTTTAAAACAAGTTTATTAGAAAACTTAGAGATGACAGCGAGCCACATTTTAGTCTTATTCCTAAGAATGGGAGGCATGTCGGACTTACCTCTAGCACTTGCAGATCTCTTGCATTCATTGCTGTCTGTCCCTGGTTAGGGAAGGGTATCCTGGTCGTTTTCGTTGGCGATCACGGGCTCTTATGAGTATAGAGTCTGAAATAATGCCACCCTCCATGATGGGCTTCTTTTTCCCGTCGTCCGTCACCCGTAGGAAAGCTCTTTAATTCCATGGACCTGTGTAGGAAAGCTCTTTAATTGCTAACACTTTTAACAATAAATCAATTGCAAGATTCCAAGAAAAAATTGCAAAAAATGATGCCATTTGTGTGAGTTATATCTGTACAAAACAACAATATGACGGGAATCTATGGACGTCTTGACATGTGGATTCAGTCTGCCTTCTCTGAAGGCAAAGACTAAGCATTCAGCAGCAAAGCCATAAAGGCTGTCACAGAGTAGCATACTTCTTGTTCGATCTTAACATCTCCATATCTAATGAAAGGCTATGCGATTAGAATAAATAAAGGGATTATGTACTTAGTTGCAGCAATGATTTTGTGGCTTGGTGACTAGATCTGTTTAATCTCAAAGCTAATACAAATGACAGTGTATCCAGTGACACTGAATCCATTTATATCATTCTAAAATGAAATTGCAATCCAAAACATTCCAACTCACATTTTCAACTACCAAGAAAAAACCTAAACCTGAAATTGAAATTGTACTAGCTCAGCCAGTGAAGTTACCCAGTCCTCTAACATCTTATCAGCAAATCTTTCGGTCTACTCCATGTTTTACTTTTCTTGTAATTGTTCGATCTGTTTAACTAAGTCATCGATATAGGTCTGCTGTCGCCCAATATTTGCCACTAGAATATCACGGGCCTCTGCTGCCTTCGATCTCAAAATCTTCCCCTCCTCCCCCACCATTACCAATCTCAGTGCTTTGCATACGTTTTCTGCTAGAAAAGAGCCACCGTCTCCCCTCTCGATCTCGATCCCCACCTTCAATTCCGCCGCCATCTGCCGTGCATTCAAACACTGATCGAACTTAATAGGCAGGAGAATGAGGGGCAGTCCGAAGATCAGCGCCTCCGTTGCAGAGCTCCACCCGACGTGGTTCAGATACCCGCCTACCGCCGGGTGCGAGACGATTCGCACCTGTGGCACCCATCCCCCGACGACAAGCCCAATGTCCTGCGTTCGAGTCTGGAATCCCTCAGGAAGGAGTCCCAGAGGGTCGGCTTCTGTATACCGCGGAGAACGCAGAGACCACAGAAACGGCAGACCGCTTGCTTCTAACCCTAGCGCCAACTCTCGGACTTGTTCTCTCGACAGAAACGTCTCGCTGCCGAACGACACGAACACAACCGACGCCACCCTCTGGCGGTCCAGCCATTCCAGCAGATCCGAACTCTCCGAACCCTCGTTACCACTGGCGACAGGCTGGGCGGCGGGCATGAGCGGGCCGACAGAAACTACAGGGACTCTGATGGCGTCCTGGAAATAACGAAAATACTTATCCTCGTCTTGAAACGTCGATTTCACAGCCACTGCCACGCATCCTTCAAGGCATTTAGCGAGCCGATGCGCTGCAGTGAGTTGCCCTGGTGTTTCTTTATACGCAGGCAAAGAACGCCGCGCTTCGTAAGGCCTGAAGGAGATAGCCGAAGACGGGAAATCACGGGGCGGAGCAGCCAGCTCCTCGACGGTTAATCCCGGGTTTCGCAGTTTATCAGGGTGGAAGGCATGAGCGCAAGTGACGGGGGAAAAGACAGTGAAAAAGATCGCCGGAACGAGCATATCAGCAGCGATGCTCTGCGTCCAATACTGAGAGAAATCGTGGACGAGATAATCCGGTGAAAGCTGCTGGAGAAGGCTTCGGAACGGCTTCTCCAAGCTGTCCATGGCTTTCTTGAGCGGAGTTGCCATTTCTATCGGGATGTCGGCGGTGCATTCCGCACCCGGTGTCAGCCCCTCCGTCGGTGGTAGCGCCATTTCCAACAGATCGATCCGGCCCGGCCCGTCGTGAATCGGTAACGAAGGCCTGATTCTGGAAATGTTAATGGGCGTGGAGAGGAAGGAGACTGTGTGGCCGCTGATGGCCAGAGCCTTGCAGAGCTCAAAGTAGGGATTTATGTGGCCTTGCGCCAGCCATGGGAACAGCAAAAAGTGATACAGCTTCTTCTTGCACATCTCGATACCCATTATGCTCGTTACAGAGTTGACTGTAACTTCTCAAAGGAATAGGAATATATAAAGAAGCCTTTCACTGAGTTGTTTTTCATTTACAATATGGAGTAAGCTATCGACGCGACGATTTTGCCTGTCGCGCCGCGTCGGCACTCCGACCATCGTTGGCGACCCCTCCTCTCTGTTGCCGGCAGTCCGTTCCACCCCGTCGCCGTTAGGAGTGGATTACCTTCTGCCGTTAACGTTGATCCAACCGCGGTTACTCCCCGCCTATGTCTTCTCGACGTACTCCCATGCATTGATGGCTGCCACCAGCCACACTCCCTGCACAATTCAAACAATCCCACGACTTCTCCTATGCTCTGTTTCTACTCCGAGCTGCTATTTGCATTCACCAGTCACCACAGCATATCTCCACTGGTTCCTTCCGCGTGACTTCTCCGTGTGCTCTGTTTCTTCTGGGGCTGCTATTTGCATTCACCGGTCACCAGAAAGTCTGCAAACTCAACCATACAAATCAACAGGTTACAATCTCAGAAATTGCAATCTCAATAATATTATGGAGGCTTTGAATCAATTCAGATTATTGAAATTACAGTTTGGATAAGCCTTCTCAGTCCACAGCCTGCAAAATGGATTCATTAATGTTCTGAACAGGAGGCCAACGCACCGCTTTAACTTTTTCGTGCCTTCCAGGTAGAATCGCACACGCAAAACAAACTGACTCCAACAAAAAAACTAACTGCAAAACAAATACATTCGAAGTAATTTTTTATTTTTAAAAAGAAATTCAGTGTTACTTGAACTCCAACACAAATAGCTTCTAGCCGCAATGAGATTCCCATCTCGTAAGAGCATTCTGAATTGGAATTCATCAGTCTTGTCCCTTTTGTGGACTTTCGTATGACATCTTTCAAAACAGAACATGTACAATCTCATCCAAAGAAGTTTCCTGGCTTTGCATTGTCCAATGAAGCATCTTTAAAATTGTCTCAGAGTTTTCAATGCAAGTGGCACCATTGATTGAGCAAAACATACAAGTGCCAAAAGGCATGTAAGGACTTCTCTTGACAGCCTCATCTGACTCCATTAGAGAATCAAGGACATTATTAAGAAGCGTCCTACAAGCATTTTGAACAAAAGCATCAGGTACATGTATGCCCTGCCAATATGGAAAAATAGCAATCAAGGGCTTAGCAATTGACTCCAAGGGTGCAAGAAGCATCCGTGGAACAATATCATGTTTGGAAACCACGTGACAAAAGTTGCCTCCCCAGTTCTCACGGCCAGCCACTTCAACAAGTCTTTTATCTCCCACTAAAGGGCAACCAAATGTGACACAAAATCGAGAGCTGTGCTTTAATGTGATACACAAAGGAGAACTTTGCTTTAGTCTCTTTTCCAATACCCATAGTGTGACCAAGGTTGCAACTGCCCCTGCCAAGGAATGACCCACAAATATAATTGGTTTGAGTTTCTTTTATTTCGAATTGATATGTATCTGCAACTGATTGGTCATGGAATACATTTCAAAAGAAAGTTAATTTTCCCTTTGAATACTAAACTTTTTTTTATGATTTAACTAAGATTACATTGTCTTACTATTGTAATAGATAAATCAAATTACCTTTGTTTTGAAATCTGTATTCTCCATAATATGCAGGAAGATCTTAAGGGCTCCCTGATGGACAATGGCTAGTTGACCAACCCAACCCAACCCTCATAGCTTGAGAGGAGATAAGATCGGACTTGGTAAAGTACTTCACCGACGAATAATTAGAATGGACTTGTTTTTCAAGTCTAACCACACAATATTGAAAGTGACAATGCCATCCAAATAACAAGTTCCGTTATGCCCAAGGACAGATCAGTGGTGAGATCTCTGCATAAATACATGTTTTCTGTTGGTTCTATGAAAATAGTTGGAAAGCAGGTCAGGATTAATGCAACAATTGACCTGATACTAGCAATAGAGTGCAACAGTTGTTCTGCTACTAGCTAAGCTATTCAACAGCTTGCTTTAACTGTAGGCATTTATGTTGGGTATTTAGATCTATAAAACTTAATCCCTGTCATCTTGCCTTCCAAGTTCCCATAGTATCGCTGCAATTGTAATATGTATCGCCCCCTGCAGTAAGTAATGGAGTGCTTACTGAAGCACCAAGACCCACTTTGAGTACTCATCCCTTCCTCCTTGGGATGGCAGTTCACCCAAGTCCTCAATAGTGGCAAGCTGCAAGCTCCAGTAGGGCACAAATTTTTTTTATTTAATATTGGCAGGAAGATAGCGTTTTGTCTGTGAAGATTAAACTTATGGGTTTGAGCCAGTGGCACTTGGAGGTCATGACTCGTGCACATATTAGGACCCAAGCCTGAGCCATGTTTTCCTCTAGGCTTTCCATTTAAATTTGTTGGTCAGGATGTGGTCCATAGACCTGCGGAAGCTTACCACTGCTGATCTAGGTTCAATTCACATTGCATTATGTATGGCTCTACCAAAGAATCCCAAGAGCAACATGTCCCAGGAGATTGACCCCATTCCAGCTAAAAATGGGGAGTTTCTATTAGGAAAAAACAGTGTTAAGTTCAAATAATGGAAAGTAGAATGTCTATCAAAGAATAAGTTCCATTATGGCCAAGGACAGACAAGTCATTATGTCTGTTTTGGGGATCCTTGCACAGTTTTGTTGCTTGTAGTTAAAAATATTGTGACCGTCCTAGGATGTGATCTAGTACACTCTCACTTTATCATCTCATGGACTTTGGACAAATGAACCTCCACGATCATGGACCAATTATGTGAAAAGACACAAATCAAGCTTTCTAATATTTAGATAGCTAGGTTGTTGAATCATCTATGGACTAAGTCACCTGACACGGGGACACGGGACACGAAGGACACAAAAATACGAGAGTCCGACACAGACACGGTGACCCCCGGAATCAGGACACGTAGGATACGTTTTATATATATATATATATATATATATATTAAAATTTAAAAATATAGACATATAGATCCAAAAATATTTAGAAACTAGAACATTTACAAATATTCAATAGAAATTAGAATAAAAACACATTAATGATTAGTAATTACACATTTGTCATTCATAAGTCACGATTCACAACACATTTGTCATTCAAAAATCACAATGAGACACATAGATGCATGTCGGAACCATATTTCTCATTAAGTCATCAAAATCAAAATGTATACAATGTACATATATGTCAGGATGCCACTAGGCATTGGCAAATGCCAAATAGACTAAAGTCTAATAGTAAATACAAAAAGGGGTGGATCAAGATGGGAGAATCCCATATGTCAGACTGTCAGTAGTCCTCCTCCATGCCTGAATCAACATCAACATACTCATCACTGCCCCTGCACCTGCCCTGATCCTCATCCGCATCCCCCTCCTCCTCCTCTCTGCCCATCCGATGATCTGCATCTGCTGCTGTGAAGGATGACCCCTCCATACGATCACTATCATCAAAAGTGACTGGCTCTAGCACTGGATCATTAAGATCCATGTTGGCTAATGCCAACTCAATACTGCTGTCCAAACCCATATCATTAGGAAAGGCATCCCACATCTTTGTCTTTCCCTTCACCCACTCCTCCCTCTTCCTGTAAATAAGACGAAGGTTGGAGTGCACATACACCATTGACTCTGCCCTGGACTGCTCAAGCCTGCTCTTCTTCACACTGTACAAGTTCCCATATGTGCTCCAATTCCTCTCACAACAAGAGGATGATGTAACTTGAGAGATGATCCTCAAGGCTAACTTATGTAGAATAGGGGATGTTGCCCCATGATTTGCCCACCAAGCATAGGGTTTCTTACCCCCCTATCTCTAAGCACATCATAGCCTCCAAATCTCCCAATGCCAGTGGAAAAATCTACAAAGCCCTCCTCTGCCTCCTCAAGCATGTCGCTATCCTGAAATAGTCGTCTAAGTGCTATCTTCCTCCCATGTGCAATCTCTGCA
>LPNX011161948.1:2843-105963 GCA_001517045.1 Pseudotsuga menziesii
ATCACCCTGCATGGTTTAGATAGGCATGTGCATTGCATATATTAAGTCAAAATACAAATTCTGGTGGACCGGGCCGCAACCGGTAAACCCTCGTTGTTACTTTGACCTACGGTAGCCGGACCGCAAACCGGATGGATTCCCTATACCAAACAGTTAGCAGGCTAGTTGGGAACGCTGATTGGGGAGAATCCTTTACTGTTGCCACCTGCGATTTTCCAGGCCTCAACAAGTGTATTTACTTATTATCTGTGGACTCAACTATACTTCATAAACTATATTTTGGCATATTATATGTGATTATTTACTGATGTTATGATGTTATCAGGATTATGCTCTAATTATGATATTATGATGTTATCATGCTTATATTATTCTTTGATCATGATGTTACGACGATTAACATGCCTATGTATATGATTTGACTATGATGTTATGATGATTATCATTTATATGAAATTATTGTGCTTATGTGATTATCATGCAGTAGTTGTCATCAGATTCATTTATTTCATAACAAAAACATATAGTTGATTGTAATCCTTGGTATGATGTGGTACATGGGCACCCATCCATGATGTGAATTATTTTGTGATTTTATGTGATGAAAGGAAATAATGTTGATAATATGGACCAGCTATTGATTTAATATTGTTATGTATGCATGTTTCTTAGTGCTAACCTTCAGGGTATAGGGGCTATGTGATAGCCAAGTGTGTGATGCAGAGTATGACTCAATACATATCTTGAAGAAGAGCCTTAATTGCCAAGTGATGGTACGATGACACGTACCAATAAAATCGATAGCAACGCAGTATGGTTTGATGAGTATATACCCAGTATGTTGAGAGGGATGGATGCATTTCCCACCCTATGTCACTTTGATACCCGAGGTCATGGGAGGGAAGTGCTGAGACACGCTCCCCAATTTGTTGTGATGACGATTGTTGGATGCCTGCTAGGAGAGGCTAGGTCCACTAGTTAGCCGACGCTACCGCTCTCAGGTTCTGTGTGGGAAGGTCAGTACAGGTAGCATCCACTTTGTACTAGCAGAGGAAGGATAGGGAGGATGCGGATGTAGGTTAGGATGGTTGACATATTAGTTATTATTGTTGAGTGTTGGACCTTTATGATACCGGATTAGTGATGGTAGGTACCAATCTTAATTGACCGATTAATAAGAACATAACTGTTAAATAACTCTAAATGTCAAAATAAATCATATTATATCTGTATATTTGTCTTATTGCATGAAATATTATTTGTATCAGCTAGAATTCAGGTGTTTTGGTTATAGTACATGTGCAGCCTGTGCATGTACTGGCCATGCATGCACACCTCACACATGCATGCTAGTATGAAATATTAATTGAAAAACATTAAATAGTTGGATGGGTTAACTAAGCAATTGTGATTTATTTAAATTTGTAAATGTACCTTATTTTATAAAAAAAATCAATGTGCGGGGGGACTTAACAATAAACATAAACATGGCAATGTTATCATTTCAATCAATTAATAATGATACTACAATTAATTAATTATTGGTTAATAATATTAATTATTATTTTACTTCTGTTATTATTATCTATTATTATTATTGCATATTATTAATGTTTATTATTAAGTACTTATTATTTAGTTATTAATAAATAATAATTAACAATACTATTATTACCATTACTTTTACCGTTCAGTATAAAACTTAAACAAACAACATTGGTAAAATTTTATGACAATTGGTTAGGTTTTAAATGTAACACGTACAATTCAATAGGATAAACATTTTAGTAATTTCCACCATCTCATCGAGGGGCGAGGAATTGTACAATTCAAGAAAATTTATTAGTGCATAACAAATGTAAAAAAAAACTGAACTGGACTGCCCAAGATAGAATTAAATAAATTAATTTAAATAAGAAGGGAGGCGGTGGAAGAAGGAAGGCGGTGGAAGAAGGAGGGCGGTGGAAGAAAGGAGGGGGATCAAATGGTTCAAGGGGGGGATCAGTTTGGGGGCAGAGCATCTCGAGGAAGAGAATTTTTATAGAGAAGAGAGTAAGGAAGGTGATGAAATAGGAAGGAAAGAAAACTGGAGGAGGAGGTTAACTCCAGGAGAAGAATTACACTCAGAAAATAAAGAAGTTGCTATCGAGTTTATCGGCACGTGGGCTCGGGGGCTAGGAAACCTGTTGGTTTCCTAGGGCCAGCAGGTTCAATGCTGGTCGGTAGGGTGGATCATCCGAATTGGCATTAAGGCTCAGACAGGCTCAGACGAGGATTCAAGGACTATATTCAACTCGCTAGGGTTCAGGTATTTTTCGGTGACCCTCTCGTTATTTTACAAATAAATGAATCCTGAGAAAAATCAAAATAGGAGTAAATGTCATATTGTTGTTAAAGATTTGGACTTAGTGCTTTTCCCGGCAAGCAGAGCATTACAGTTAAACTTGTGTTATGCAAAAAAAAAATATGATACGACAATATAAACACAATATACTAGAGGATGACTATAAGTTTGTAACCAACAGATCTATATACTAATTATAATGTTTTTTTAAATTCGATCAATGGGGAAACCTTGTCAATTTTCAACATGTTTTTGGTTGCGCCACTTTTCTCTCAATTGACTATAAAACTTTAAAATCTACGAATACTCTTTTGAAGTAGACACTCCAATTAATGGAACCATATTTGTTTCAATTTTTTTGGTGCTGTATTTTTGAAGTTATATATTTTTCATTTCACCGCACTTTGAAAGAGATGAAATGAAACTCGACACATGTTAAGAAACAAAAAAATTAAAAATATCGGATCTCACCTATACACAATAAAATCTATACCTACAGAAAGTAGATTCAATGACAGAACTAATGGTATCAAGTCCGACAATCGATTTGTAGTGTAAGACACCCATTTTACCTTTCGAAAATGGAGAAACCTGAAAGCTATGCAAGTTTCAGGTCTCAAAGGTTATTCGACCGAATAATAATTTTCCATTATGGAACCGTTATTTACAACAAAGGTTGTTCGGCCGAAAAACCAAACGCAAAAAAAAATTCGATGTCTTCGTCAATTTTAACAGTTCATCGTTAAACATTATTCGGCCGAATAAAGGATCGATTATTCGGCTGAATAACTATAGTTATTCAGCCGAATAAAAATGTTATTCAGCCAAATAAATATAGTTATTTGGCTGAATAACTTTCGTTATGTTTCTTAGGCACCCGATTCTCACAAAAGTGTTCCCAACTTCACGTTTTCACCCCCTCGATCGTTGGATAGCAGTCGAGAGGTTTTGATTTTGCTGTGGAACCTTACAAATGCTAGACTAGAGTGTGGTCGAGTTCCAGTTGTATATGTGTTGTCGAGGGCAGACATCTTCGGATGTTTTGAGGCACCCTCCATCTTGTTGTTTGGACTTTTAAATTTTGAAACCAATTTTCTAAGAACACCTTGCCTTCTTCTAGTTCCTATGGATTTCTAGCCATTGAGAACGACTTGAAATTCCACATATGAAACATGCTTGGTTCTGGGAACTATGGATGTCCGACTAGACATAGGTGGTACATAGCTATCTATATTATCAGAGACAGAAATATGATTATTGTACATGTTTCCTGGAATTTTTCACAAATGTATTTGAGCATGTCAGCCACATATTGATCCTAGCAGTAAACTTTCCCTGATATCGTGATACAGTCGAAAGCTTCCAACATGTCGAGTTTCAAATCGCATCCTTATCCCGTGACAGTCAAGCCTATGGACACAATTTTGGCCACCATTTTGGGTGTGGAAGCTTGAGTTTGTACGACAATTAATCCTTTGGAGTTATTTCCTATTGGTGTTCCTATTAGTCTTTAAACCATCCCTTCTTTGATACCTATAGGAAAAGGGTCATCTTTGTTGGAAAGCCTAGTAAGTTTGTAGATGGTTTCAGCTGATATTTCCACTGGTTTGTCGAAGTAAAACTTCTCATTATGGTATTGGATGATGGTGAACTTGGCAATAGTTTCTTTTGTCCTGTCGAAGCTCGCCATGAGTGGTGTGTTCATATAGTTCATGATAGTACTGTGGTTTATTTTCAAACCTTCCTCTGTCATTTTTGTCTTCTCATAGGCCCATTTCTTGATCTTTTCCTAGATTGGTGCCCACGAAGTTTCCAGTACTTTTTCATTTTTAATATTTCTCAATCGTTTCACTAGTGGAGATGTAGCAAATTCCAATTCTTTTGCTTTGGCTTTCATGGCTCTGGTTTGCTTTGGGGCCATCTTGTCGGTTTCTAGCTTGGATTTCTTCGTGGGCAATTTGCTCTCGGAGGTCTTGTAAATCTGTCTCTCTAGTTCTTTTTAAAGTGGTATGAAATATTCGTATGACATAGTATTTATAGGTGGGGCGGATGGGGATCTTATCGATGGAGCTATTAATGGCAGATTTGATGGTAAATGACACTCTATTGAAGGCTCTTTTAATGTGCTCTGGTTTTGGCGCTCCTTCTTACCGTAGTCATGATGGGTTGATTGGACCATTTTACTCTCTTTTCGATGTTGATGGTATGGTTGGTATGTGGTATGTCGATGATGGAAATGCCAATTATTGTCGAATTGCATTCTACTACGTCTTTCTAGATTTCCTGTCATTTTGGTCCTCTTTGATTCTTTTTGTTAGTTTTAGTTTTTTCTGATTTTTATAGATTTTGTTAGCAGTTATGCAACTGTTTTCTCTTCTTTTTTTATTTTGTATTTACTTATTTATTTTTATTTTATTTATTTTTTCAGTTTTGATACTGCTTTAGTCAGGCACTATTTACCAGTTTCCAAAATACTCTGCCTTGTAACGTTCTCAGTCAGACTGATCCATTGGCATTGATTTCTTCTATGATATAGGGTCCTATCCACTCTTTGTGGAGTTTCTTTGGTTTTCCTTTCTTTCGGTCGTGCCATGATTTTTGTTGTTGTTTCTGAATTTATTGATGCTGTATAGCCATAAGTCGGTCTTCCTCTATCTTATCTGTTGCATTAGTCAGTCCTTCTTTGCTTATTTGACATTAATATGTAATATGTCGGCTATTACCGGTGTCTGATGTAAGAAGTGTAGGGGGGCGACTACTTCTTGGCCATAGACTAGTTGAAATGGTGTTTGGTCGGTGGATCGTTTATATGTTGTTCGATAAGCCCATATGACAACATGAATTTTTCATCCCAGTCATCTTTATCAGTGTTATAGATTTTTTTTAGGCCTCTTGTTAGGGTTTTCTTAAATGATTCTATTGCCCCATTAGACTGAGGGTGATAAGTTGTACTTTGTTTGTGGTCGATCTTGAATTGTTCTGTCAATGCTGCAATTGTTCTATTAATAAAATGTGATCCTTGGTTGCTGATTAAGGTCAATGGGCAACCAAATCTAGTAATTACATTTTTATATATTAATTTGGAATCCACTTCACTAGAGAAGGTTTCGACAGGTTTTGCCTCTTCCCATTTAGTAACATATTCCACTATTGTTATGATATATCGTGTGCCTATCCTTCTTGATAGAACTGGAAATGGTCCAATAAAGTCGATATACCAAATTTCAAATGTTAGGCTTGGGTTTACCAAAATTAAAGGAATCTCAGTACTAGGTAGGGGTCAACCTAAGTGTTGACAGTGATCACATTTACTAACAAACTTTTGGCAATATTTGTGTATTGTCGGCCACCATAGTCCTGACTGTTGGATCTTTTTCGTAGTTGTGTCCGACTGAAAATGTCCTCCATTTGGTTTGTAGTGTGTTTCATGTATTATATTTTCTCTTTCATGTTCTAAGACAAATCGGTGAAGTAATTCATCCAAACCCATTTTATATAGGAATCCATTAATTAGAGTGTATGGTGCGGACTTCATTGCTAGAATTTGTTTCTTTTTAGTGCTCATACCTTTAGTTGCTTTACCATTCTCTAGAAATTGAGCTATTTATTCTAGTTCTATTGGTACAACTTCTATTCGAAATAGATGTGCATCCGAAATATCGTATCTGACTCCTGTTGGTTCCTCTGCCGTGTCGATTCTCGACAAGTGGTCCGGTCCGACATTTATATTCCCTGGTCTAACTACTACTTTGAACTCAAATTCTTGGAACAGTAACAAACAACGACGTATTCTTCCATGATGTCAAGGTTTGTTTACCAATTCTTTTAAATCTTGGTGATCTGTGTAGAATATGAAAGGATTAGCTAATAGGTAATTCCGATATTTCTGTAGTGAAAATACCATTCCTAATGCCTCTCTTTCTGTCATTGAATAGTTATGTTCTGCCTTGTTTAGTTTTTGACTGCTATACAAAATTGGATAGTCCATCCTGTCATCTCCAGGTTGTGTCAATATTGTACCTATTGCTATGCCTGATGCATCAATGTGGACGTGAAATTTGATTGAATAGTTTGGGAATCTGAGAATGGGTGCTTCGACTAATTTTTTCTTCAGCGTGTCAAAGGAAGCATCGCATTCCTCAGTCCAGTTGTATTCTTGGTCTTCTTTCAATAGTTCTTCTAATAGGTACTTCATATCTGAGTAGTAACGGATGAATTTTCTATAATATCCTATATGTCCCAATAATACTCTAACTTATTTTGGGTTTACTAAGGGTTTTAGGTCTAGGATATGATTTATTTTTGCAAAGTCGACTTTGATACCCTCCTTGCATACAATGTGTCCTAATAAGATTCTGATGGGGGTCAAAAAGATGCATTTATTTATATTGCATCAAATCTGGATTTGTCAACATCTTTCCAACATTACTCTTATCCACTTGCAATGATCCTTTAACATGGAGTAAATCATCCAGTCGTCAAAGTATACAACCATTTTTTGTATATGTAGTCTTGAAATGCTTTGACCACTATCCTTGAGAATATAACTGGTGCATTCTTTAGCCAAAATGGCATGATGTTGTAAGCAAATGAGTCGAATTCATGGAAAAAATGTCGTTTTCTTCTGGTCTTCTTTAGCAACCGGGACTTGATAATATCCTGAGAATCCATCTGTAAAAGAGTAACACTCGTGTCCTGTGAATTCATTTAAAATTTCATTTGTGAATGGAGTTGGAGATGGATATGTTAGGGTGACATTATTTAGTTCTCGAAAATCGACACAGATTCACAATTTTGTTGGATCATGATTTTTTGGTTGGATGACCATAGGGATTGCCCATTCTGATTGGTTCGATTGGATAGATGATCCTTGCTGCTAGCATGTTGGCACTCTACCTTTTCACTATTTCCTTGTATTTGTGAGGTAATTTGTAAGGTATTTTCTTAATTGGTATTGCATCAGGTTTTATGTCTATTTTCATTTCACCCATCTCTTGTACTAATCCTTTAAGGTATTTAAAATCCCTGGCAAAAACATCTTGAAATTCCTTAAGTAGGTTAACTATTTTGATTGTTTGTTCATCGTCCCAATAATCACCTATTCGTGCCATTCTTGGTTGATTATCATTAGAGATGTCGACGTCTTTGGTTTTAACTTTTGCGTCCATCCATTCTAGTGTCTTTCTTTCATTGATTTGTTGACTTCCTTCTTTAAAATGTGAAAATGATGCCAGGAAGTCTGCTGCTGTCATCATGTCAGTATCTTCTATGTTGGTCGACTCAACTTTGAGTATTTTTTTAATTGGTTTTACTATTTCTAGATGATCAATTTTCCACTGAAATCTCTTTCCACGTGTGTGCTCATTCTCCAATCGAAGTATTGTCGACTATGGTATTCTATTCGATCGAATGTTATTACAATATGCTTTCAGTGAGTTATGGTTTTGTGTCGACGTATGACGAGCAGTTGATTGTATACATTTTTTTATTTGTTATGTTGCTTCGACCAATTTGGCATCTTCTGGTATGAATCTAAAGTCTTTAATGAAATTTTCCTTAAGTTCCTACCATATGAATGTTTTCCTCGATCTTCTTCCATATTATACCATTTGTTTGGTAAGTTGTCAAGTGTGGATGGAAATAAGTGTGGCCATGTTCATTCATCTTTGTACCCAATTCTTCTCCATTCTCTTCCGCATATATTTATATGGTTTTCAGGGTTTTATTCTTGTGTGAAGACAGGTAGTTTTGCCTGTTTAGTTAGCTTCCTTCCGTCGAATCTCACGACAAAGTATGTTGAAGTTGTTGTCCACATTTGTAGCCTCAATTGATGGGTATCCCACCATCAAGAAACTTGACCTGTAAACGTCTCAACCAGGATTTGTAGTCGGCCATGCTCTCCTAATTTTTTAGAAAATTGTTTGATATGGAGTACTGGTGACTCTCTTTCTTTATACCGAATAGGCTGTTTATTTTCTATTTTAATCGGTGCTAATGAAGGGTATTCCCTAATTTTTCTTTCAAATATTTTTGGAATGATGGACACCAAAAAGCATTGTCGCATCGGTTTCTTTGATATAGCTTGGATAGTCCAACATCCTTGTTCTTGAGTTTCATAATTTTCTATCTCCCAATCATATAATTCTGCATCTGAATTATATCCAACTGAGTCTTGGTTCCCCAAGAGAAGTTCCCCATAGATGTTTGGCTCCATATAGTCTTCGTTATTTTGGATTTTGTATAGTTGTCGAACGTCAACTTCTCATCTATCAGTTCAATCCAAGGTTCACCTTGAGAAGGGTGAATGGGGATAATAAATTTTTGTTTGTTTCCTTTGAGATTTATCCTCTCTTTTTCTAACAAGATCGATGCTTTCATCTTCTGACCCCATGGTGGGCCTACCAAGGTTGGGAAAGAACTAGATCCTTCTTTCAGGTCGATGATTTCGAAATCGACTTTTGTGGCAATTCCTTTAATATTTGTGTTGAAATTGTGCCATATGCCGATAGGTTCGATCAGTCCTTGATCTGCTAATTTAAGATATATGCCTGAATTGTTTAGTCAAGGTCTACCTATTTGTTCTCATGTATCTCGTGGCATAATATTTACTTGGGATCCAAAGTCAAGAACGACTTGTCGAATGTGATATCCCTCTAAATCCAGGTTGACAAGTGGATAGACATCACTCTTATCCTTCTGATTAAGGCTCCATATGTTTTTAGTTTGTTTCTCCCTGCTAGGCTTGTTCTTAATATTATTTAATAGATCAATAAATTGTGCTATCGATTCATCATTATTTATTAAGTTAAGTAATTCTTGTGAGACATCTTGTCAACTGATATTAATTTCTTCTTGTCGGGAGAACTCTTGGAACATGTTTGATGCATCATTGTACAATTGTTTTTAGTTTGTTTCTCCCTGCTAGGCTTGTTCTTAATATTATTTAATAGATCAATAAATTGTGCTATCGATTCATCATTATTTATTAAGTTAAGTAATTCTTGTGAGACATCTTGTCAACTGATATTAATTTCTTCTTGTCGGGAGAACTCTTGGAACATGTTTGATGCATCATTGTACAATTGTTTTTGCTTTATGGGATTAGGATAATCATCTTTTTATTTTATTTTACTTATGCATGGATTATCATTACCAGTATTTGTTCCTTGTCTAGTGACTACAAGTAAATTTTTTGTAGGAATTATATCACATTTATTAACACACGACAAGACGTTAAAATTTTTATTCTTATTGATATTTTCAAGTATAGTGGGATAATCCTCTAGTGAGTGATCGCCCACTCCACAACTAGTACAAAATTTCAGGTCCCTATGATCTTTATACGGACAGTCTACGTAGTGGTGGCCTTCTTTATAGCATGTAAAACACTGGATGGGCCATCATGGTCAATTGTCCCAATTTCCATTGAATCAACCTCGACCTCCAAATCATCCACAACGATTGTCATACCGACGCTTGTATCTTCGACCTTCATAGCATTGGTTACCTAGTTCATTTTTTTTTTGTTCCTCAGGATATTATCATTGTTTTGAGCAACAATGTTTGTTTGGTAGACTGCATGGTAATCTTGTTGATTCTTTAGGTTAAAATGGCATTGGGTTGCTGCATGACTTTTTACCTCACGGATCACACACCATGAAGCTTTTCCATTTTTCATATTGTAAGGGAAGTCCTTCGTCATGTGTGACCCATGTTCTTGGAAAATGTCACATAAACATTTCATTTGAACAAAATGAACATCTTGTTGATTGACTTCTTGTTGAAAATTGTCTTTGGTATGCCCGGTCATCGAGAAGGTTTTGCACCAGATGTCCTAACCTTTGAGGTTCAGTTCTCTTAATGATTTTTGCATTATTTCCAACTGTTCCTCAATGCGGTTGTCAACAGGATGTGCTGGATAGTCATCGTCCATCTCGACCTGCAGTGCTTTCATCAACGCTTCTTCATATGATTTGAATGTGTCCAAACTTATATGTCTTTGGATTTTCTGTATCAGTCATGCAAGAAACCATTGAATTAAAATTTGTTCATCATTGTTATAGTCTAATTGGCTCAACAAGTCCTTCCATTGCTTGTCATAGTCCCGAACAGTTTCTGTGGATTTCTGAACAGTTGTTTTTAGCTTTTTTACCGCTAGATGCTTAGCATCTGATGTTTTGAAGAAGGGTAAGAATTTTTTCTTAATTTCTGCCTTAGTCGCGTTATGTGTCTTCTTGGTATATGTCATATACCAAGTTAGTTCCCTCTTTTGTAAGGCAACAACGGCCTGCGCCATCTGTCTGTCTTCACTAGTTACAGCGTTAGCCTCCCATGTCAATTCACAGACGAACCAGTGTCGTCTGGGATCCTCATCGCCCTCATACAGGGGAATGTGTGTTGCATCATGCCCCATTTCATCAGCATCAGCATCTTCTTCAAGTGGTGGTGGTGGGGGTGGTGGGGATGGTGGGATATTCTCTGTGGATCTGTGTTGGTCACAGCTAGTTTCGACGAAACTCTTGTTCTCGACAAAGGTTTTATTTGTCGGTTCCTCCTTGCCAAGTAGTCGGATTAGTTCAACTTCTTCTGCTGAATTCCAAGCTAATTGTTGTAGCTCGGATATTCTTTTCCGTGGAGCCGACTGTTCTATGTTTTCTGAAGCTGTGTTTGGCAGGGGGGGTGCTCCTTCATTTCCTGGGTAGAGTAGGTTGATACTTCGGTTGGATAGGTATTCTTGGAGTGTGACCCAGTTTCCTTCCTCACGTCAACGAATTACCAAATGATCGACTTCATTTCCTTCTCCGTCTAGTTGACTCCATAAGTCGAGCTCACCAGCTCGTAGCCTTAGGTTTTCTTCGACATTGGTCTGCACATGAGCACGCAAGTTCAGATTAACTGGAGATAGAGGTCTTACTTCTTGGGGTATCTCAATATGTAGAGCTTCACACTGCTCTATCCATAGATATTCTTCTATCAGTGACACTTCTTCTTCATCTACACCTTCTTCTTGTCGGTCATGACCCAACTATGACGAATTTATTTCATGTTTAGTCACCCTGGTATTCATTCTTCTCTACAGCATAATGGCCTTCTCTCTTCATTCCTCCCTTCTTTTTTGCCTCTTATCTCTCTCTATTCACTGCAAATCCAGAGTGCTTTTGTGAGTCATCGTCCGAATTATTTCTTTCTTGGACCAACTGTTCATTGCTGGTCGTTCCTTCTGATGTCAGCTATAATCCTTTTACTCCACCCTGACACATGACCAACTACCCTCCCATAGCCTACCTGACACTTTAGTAAGCCCGGATAGTTCTGTCTATTTGTTCAAGAAGTACTCCCACTCCCTTTCGACAATGAACTTCTCCCACACTTTCTACTTCTCCGCCCAATTGGTATTCGGTGGCGGTTCCATCAGTGATGAATGAGGTTAGATAATATGCCCTACTCCTCTGTTGATTAGGAATCTAAAAAAAAGGTTCGGTAGTGAGCAAAGGAAATGCTCGTTAAAGTCAGTATAAAACCTATTTTTGATAGTTTCGACCGAAACTCTCTCTTCTACGACATGTTCCTGACAAAACTCATCTGTTATTTTCTCAAACCACTCTGACAAGTTTGTTCATCCTCCTCTTATCAGTTTCTGGAGAAACTTTTGTTCCTTAGTGTCTGTCGGATTTTTCATCCAGTAATTTCTTCAGAAACTGAGGCACTAATTCTACAACCTTTTCATGTGTTTCAGTGAACAATTTCTCCTTCGCTTGGGCAATAGTCAGCTTGTTTATCTGAGCGTAGTTCTGTAAATAGTTTGTGATTTTACGCTCCCACCAGTCCTTAATCTTTTGCTCTGATATCATCTTGTAATGGTCACTTCATCCATACCAGTACTACCGGAAATAGAACCAATGTTGTAATCACTCAGATTACTAAGTTACCAATAATACACATAAAGAGTCATAAGATCAGATAGAGACAAGAGACAAGGATAGTAGATTGAATAACAACTTTATATTACACAAAACACATGTGGGTTCATACAAACATCAAACCAAACCAAGTTCGTATCTGGCTCAACAACTTATTATATATGATTACAAAACAGTTATGAGTAACTACTTGTCGGTTTAGTCAACCGACATGACCTTTGGAGGTCGACCTAATCTCTAATTAGTCGGCTAACTGGTCTAGTTGGCTCACCAAATAGCTCCTCCAACACTCCTCCAGTGATACCAAAAAGTCTGAAAATCAGATAAAATATGCCGGAAAAAGAAAAGTCGACCATCTGGAAAGAGAATTCAAAAAAATCAAACCAGCTAGCTTCTACGAAGAATCAAAGACAGGAGAAGAAGCAAAAGCTTGGTTTTTGGATATAAAAAACTATTTCCAAATTTACAAATACTCCAACAACATGAAGGTACGGATGTCAGTTTACAATATGAAAGGAAAGTCCAACATTTGGTGGTAGGTTTTAAAAATTCCAATGGGTTAAAGGAAAATAATCTGGAATAGTCATAATTTAAGAAACTCTTCAAGAAGCAATATCTGTTGGAAAGTTATTATCGGAGAAAAACAAAGGAGTTTTATGAATTAAAAATCAACCAAATGACCATGGAGGACCTTATCAATAAATTTCTAGATCTTTTATTGTCTGTACCTTATGTTAAGGAGGAAAATGTGAAAGTTTAGTGATTCTTAAGTTGTTTTCCGCAGTCTTACAAAGACCGGATCAAGTGTGACAACCCTAAAACCTCAAATGAAGTGATAATGAACGCAAGATTATGTTATGAACAATATAAGCAGAGGAATGACACCTCTAAAATATGGAAGGATAAGAAGTAGGAAAAATTTAACCCACCAAAAAAGGGATTCAAGCCACATCCCTTCAGCAATATGCCAAGAAATCTGCAAGGGAATCCTTATAATAGAAATCAATAGTTCCATCATAAAGGTAATAAAATTATTAACTTTAGACCAAAAGGGAATGTTGTGACCCCTAACGAACCACTGAAATGTTGGGAGTGTGGGGAACCCCATTTACGATGAAATTGTCGACTCTTCAACAAAGCAAATAAGGTTATTCATAACCTGCAAGAAGGTTCCATTGTTGGTGAAATCAGAAAAGGTTTCCATGGGATTAATGCATCCCCTGAAGATCATCAAGTAGATCATCAATACGAAATTGTAGAAATTGAAGGTACAATTTATAACCAAAATATTTCTATACTAATTAATTGAGGAGCTACCTTAAGTTACATCACTCCTAAAATGATGGAGTTGTCAACTCACCCAGGTAAGGCATTCGAAACCCTAGTTAGTCCAGCTAGCCACTAGAGCAAAAAGAAAGGTGACTGATTTTATTGCTGATTGTGAAATTAAAATACAAAAGCATAAGACTAGAATCAATCTAAATGGTTTAACTCTAGGATTGTATGATATGATAATAGACATGGACTGGTTAGAAAAGTACAAAGTAGTGTTAAATTGTTTCGATAAAACCCTTACATACCTTGATGGGGATTAAGTTGTTAGGACAGTAAAGGGTATAAATAAACTTTCCTCTTTAAGGCATATTTTCTACCATGCAATTACATACGTGTTTGAGG
Organism: Pseudotsuga menziesii; assembly: GCA_001517045.1. NCBI lineage: Eukaryota > Viridiplantae > Streptophyta > Pinopsida > Pinales > Pinaceae > Pseudotsuga > Pseudotsuga menziesii. The sequence continues at coordinate 16,785 of LPNX011161948.1, forward strand.
AAAGGCCACAATATTTATGCAGTTTGGGTCACTGACCTACTCCTTAATGAAAAATCAAACACGTGTAAGTGATCACCTAGTTCTAAGTGAATTTATAGATGTGTTTCCAGAAGAGATATCAGGACTACCCCCTCAATGAGAAATAGGATTTTCCATTGAGATTATACCCGAATCTGCACAGGTATCTAAAATATTGTATCGAATGAGCGCTCCTGAACTAACTGAATAAAAAATTCATTTACAAGAACTGCTAGATAAGGGTTATATCAGATCTAGTGTGTTGCCTTGGGGAGCACTAGTTTTATTTGTTAAGAAAAAGGATGGGAATTTACGCCTTTGCATAGACTATAGGCAACTGAATAAAGTAACCATTAAAAATAATTATCTGCTACCACGAATCAATGATTTTTTTTATCAGGTAGGTGGAGCTAAGATTTTATCAAAATTAGATTTGCGATCTGGATATCACTAGATCAGGATTAAGGAAGAGGATATTAATAAAACAATTTTCAGGACCTGTTACGAGAACTATGAATTCATAGTAATTCCTTTCAGTTTAACTAATGCCCCCACTACATTCATGTGTCTAATGAATAATATCTTTAACAAGTACTTAGATCAATTTGTGTTAATTCTTATCGATGATATCTTAACTTACTCTAAGTCGGAGGAGGAACATCAACAATAGTTAAGAATTTTTCTGCAGACCTTAACAAATCATCATCTTTATGTTAAGTTTGAAAAATGTGAATTCTTTAAAAAGGAAATTCAGTATCTAGGTCATATTATCTTCGAAAAAGGAATCATGGTAGATCCACATAAAATAAAAGCTATCTTGGATTGGCCTATTCCAAAGGATGTAGCTGATATTCAATATTCCATGACACTCACCAGTTATTACCATAGGTTTATCGAAGGATTCTCAAGGATTGCTTATCCCATTACTTCTTTACAAAAGAAAGGAGTGAAGTTCATATGGTCCCTAAAGTGTCAGGAAAGTTTTGAAAATATCAAAAAATTATTAACCATGGAACCAATATTAAAAGTAGTTGGCCCTTATAAGAACTCTACGGTTTGTACATGCGCTAGTAAAGAAGGATTTGTTGGAGTTTTATCTTAAGAAGGTCATGTTGTATGTTACGAATCTCATTTTAAAAGACCAGGAATGGAATTATGTATTTCATGACTTGGAATTGGCTGTAGTAGTGCATGCTTTAAAAATGTGGTGTCACTACCTACTAGGAAAAAAAATCTTTTTTTGACACATAACACTTACGTAAAGAATTTATTTACACAACTTGAACTTAATGCTAGGAAAGCAAGATGGGTGGCCTTCCTAAGTGAATTTGATTTTGAAGTAAAACATATTAAGGGTAAGGAAAATAAGGTTGTGGATGCACTCAGTCGAAGAACTCATGAAGTGTATGAAATATCTATGAGCCAAATGAAAAGTGATCTCTTGAATAGAATAAAAATAACAAGTATACATGATACTGAATATGTGATTTTGTTGAATAAATTACAAAAAAATGAGGTAAACTTAAATATGAAAAAATTCAAAATAGATCAGAAAGGCGTAATTCGGTCTAAAAACAGATTGTACATGCCTAATATTGCATAATTGAAATTGCTTATTTTAAATAAGATGTATAAACCTCCTTATCCAGGCCATCTTGGGTACCAAAAAATGATAACAACCATTAGAAAGCAATTATTTTGGCCCAGATTAAAAACAGAGTTAGTCGATTATCTATCTAAATGTTTGGAATGTCAACAGGTGAAATCTGAACATCAACACCCAACAAGTTTGTTACAACCTTTTCCAATTCCCGAATGGAAAGGGGAATTCATATATTTGGAATTCATCATAGGTTTTCCAAAAACACAAAGACATCATGATTCAATTATGGTTGTAGTAGATAAGTTAAGAAAATTTGTGCATTTTATTCCTGTGAAATTGACTTACAAAGTGGTTAATATTGCAGAAATATATCGACTACACGGGGTACCAAAAATGGTAATCTCTGATCGGAATGTTAAAATTACATCAAAATTTTGGAAATCTTTGTTTGCAGGTTTAGAAACCAAAATAATTTCAGCACTAGTTATCACCCTGAAACAAATGGGCAGACAAAACGTACAAATAAAGTCATAGAATATATGTTAAGAATGTATGTTATGGAAAATCGTACTAAGTGGAAAGAATATTTTCATCTGGTAGAGTTCACATACAATAACGGATATCAAGACTGATAAAAAATGAGCCCATTTGAAATCCTATATGGGAATAAGTGTACTACGCCAATTAGTTGGGATAGTCTTGTAGATCGTCTCATAGTAGGGCTGAATTGTTACAGGGCATGGAACTAATTGTTTGAAAAGTACAGAAGAACTTGAAGGTGGTGCAATATCATGAAAATAGCTATGGCGACTTGAAAAGACATCATAAATATTTTTCTGTTGAAGACCATGTCTATCTTCGAGTCAAGTCCAAAAATAGATCCCTCAAATTGGGAAGTTGTACCAAATTGGCACTACGGTTTTGTGGACCATTTCAACTATTGGAAAGAACTGGACCCGTGGCGTACAAACTTGTGCTTTTGGAACAGTTAAGAATTCATAATGTTTTTCATGTTTCATTATTAAAGAAATTTATTCATGATTCCACTCACATAATTGACTGGAATGTGGTGCAGGTGGAACCATAACGCGAGTTTCAAGTGGAACCTTTACACATTCTAGACAGGAAAGAAACAACACTTTGGAACTGAGTCATTTCTCGGGTAAACGTGCAATGGAAGCACTATATCCTTGAGGAGGTGACTTGGAAATAAAAAGAAGATATGTGAAGGAAGTACCCAGAATTATTTCTGGAACCGGTGTAGGAAGAATAAAAAACATTGAGGACAGTGTTCCCAATAAGAGGGTGAGGATGTAACATCCCCCAAGAAATAAACATTATTTATTAATTATGAATTATTTTGAGGTATATTTTTACCTGAATAAAATTGGTAGGATATGCAATATGCTATTAGGTCGTTGGAGGACAGATGTAATAAAATAATATGATTAAATAAAATTATGAATGAAGAAAAACAACCATGTTAAATGAGGAAATTATGCATGCAAGAGTGGGGGACAAGAAGAGTTACCCTCAGGGATGTTGAAACAAGTGTTATAAGTGCATTTATGGCACTAGACATACCCTGTAAATTAGGGACTTTGTTATCTATTGAAATCCCAAGAGGAATTGGTTGCTTGCGAAAAATATCTGCAGAAAAGAATTTCCATGTTAATGTGTGCATGTTCCAGATATTAACTAAGGAAACCAATCATAAATAAAAATCTATTCAGACTCATTAGATCGGAATCAAGGTCAAAGGATTTTCTACCTACATCCATCGTAGTCTCTAAGTCTTGTTAGTTCCATTAAATGATTAAAGTATTGGGAATTACTAAAATCTTGTAATTGAGCTTATGGATCTCATAGTGCACTAACAGTTAAACCTAATCAAATAGTACACTATCAGTTAACCACCACAAATAAAGGTAATCAAAGTAAATCAAATTTATTGTTAATCCCTCACTAAATATTCTCATATTCGTACCAAGATAGTATTGGATAAACATACGAGTATATATACCCGGGGCAAGAATATATTTTTAATACTACAGACTTCCCTTTTAAAAATAATCTAGATATTCTTATAAGAAGGGAATCTTACCAATCTTATTCATAACAATAATACCATCAAAGAATGGCAATTGTTGATTAAAACATATAAAAAACAAGTATAACTACAGCATAATTCATGACAAGAATTTCACCGAAATTGCAGAGACCCTAAGGGTCGTATCAAATTGTTTATACCTTAAACAATATTAGAGGTACTATTCATAACAATAGAAATGTAATACCTTTTAATGGATTCCACAATCATTCAATACAAACTACAACTCTTCCCCATCAAACATCTAAGTGCAGAAAGATGGTTTGTGGAAGCCTATTTCAAGAAAAGTTGAGAATTCAACGAGCAATACGCAATTATGGAAGGGTGATTGTGGAAGATTATTTCAAAAAGTTTAAGGGTAACCCGCAATCCACAATATGTAATTTGTGGAAGGATAATTGTGGTAGAATATTTCAAAAAATTTATAAGTCAACCCACAATTCGCAATCCGCAATTTGCGGAAGGATAATTGCGGATGGAAAATTATGGAAGAATTATTTCAAAACATTTATAAGTCAACCCACAATCCGCAGTCCACAATTTGCAAAAGGATAGTTGTGGAAAATTTATTTCAATATTTTTTAAAGTAAACCCGCAATCCACAATCTGCAATTTGCAGACGGAAAATTGCGGAAGAATAATTTGCAGAAAATTATTTCGAAAAAGATTAAAGACGACCCGCAATATGCAATCCGCATTTGTGGAAGTCTAGTTGTAGAAAGATAATTGAGGAAGGCTAGTTGTGAAAATATCATTGTTGAAGGATAGTTGCATAGTGATCATTATGGAAAGGTCATTTGTAAAAAGTTATATTTTGAAAGGAACATTGCAGAAGGCTTAATTGCATAATGATCATCACGGAAAGTTAATGGCTGTTACGGAGAAAACATACTATGGCTTGGGGTGTACCACAACAGACAGAGTAACCATAGAAATCAATCCCTTCCCAATATGCAAGAGAAATAAAAAAATCTGACACTAAAGGATCTCGAAATATACCTTATTCCGGATGGTTGATGTAGATCCCCATTGAGCTTTTCCAATCCCACTTGTGTTAACAATTTTCTCTCTCAACAATCAGCAAACAAGACAAGCATGCTATATAATGGTGTTAGAACTACTCTAGCATATATAATCAATAATGTATAAGCAATTAAAAGAATCCATGGATTCAATATTCATTTAAATGCACATCACTGGAAAGGAAAAGATATTTCTATTAATATAAATCAGAGATTACATGAATGACAACCTCTGTCGGCATGTCTGTGAACCGGAGAAACTGAGTCCTCCACCTGGGCCTCCACCACCTCAATCCTCCATATCTCGATAGAAATATCACAAGCAAAGCCAATGTTGGGAATAACACCAAGTGCTCCAAGGGACAAAGGGATGCAGACTCAAGTATAAGCTACGGCAACAATGGACTATAGTTTTCTTGCTCTTCAATTCCTCCTCCTTCAATGTATCCAAAGGGTTCCTTATATAGTAATTCAATGGGGTAATGGAAGGTCAAATCTGAGCGATCTCAAGGCATATGGAAGGCCAGGAGACAAGTGACTTGGATCCATATCAAGGAAAACTCCAAAAATATTTGTCCTTTTGCACACATCCCGATGTACACGGGTTTAAGGGTTATATCTGCGTGTATACGTGAGAGAGGGCTTAAAAGTCACATATAGAAAATAACAGGTGTTTTAGGGATGATCTTGGAAACATCAAAGGTACAAAAATAGTCCATGGGGTCCAAAGAGTCTGCAGAGGGACAGGGAAGGCCATACATGTGTGATCTACCATGTGTGGTAAAATCAGTTGTAAAAAATGCCCCCTAATGTGTGAGATCAGAGGGGTGATACGATGGCCGAAATACATTATAATTCCATCCCAGAAGTGGAGTGAGGAAGAACCAGGTGGAAGAACCAACCATCCAACAATACAGTACAAATATCTCTGCATATGACTGCAAATATATACAGTAGTCCTGGATATGTAAGAGTACAATGGCCATGAATAGGCATGATACAAAATATGACATGTGTTGTCATCGCCACGTACAATATAGATATATCAGAATATCCATGATGAAGATATACAAAGGATCATGATCTCCATGAAAGTTGAAGATATACAATGGATCAAGATCTCCATAATGGCTGAAGATACCTAACATACACTGGAATCAAGTCATAAGAGCTGAAATATCATGAACACTAGCACGATCAAGGAGGTAGCATATATGAAATGCCACCAATCTAGAAGGTCTTCTACACAATCCGCTACGAGTAGATGTCCTACTATGTGAATAGAGGTATCGAGGTTGAACATAGTAGTCCATCGTCTAATTACTGGTCATTGATGTATATCATTAACAGACGCAAGATTACCCACCAATAATGAAAATGGGAATCAAGGTACTAGTGTGCAAACTAACAAGTGTGAATAAATGTGTTGAGGTCAAACACTTGAAAGAATCCATCGATCAGGGGACATTGATGTATTCCCAAAAAATGTCGATGGTGAGAAAACCTACTGTTGATAACTGCAAGTCTTAAGGCACTCAAAATGACTCTAGACTCCTATCCCAGAATAAATGATCTGAAGTCGATGGGATGAAATCCGCTGGAAAGAGGGAATTAAGGCATCCCTCATCATCCAACATGAGGTACTCAACAAAGTTGTATAATGTGAAAGGACTCGATCATAATGTGCACGAACCAGTATCAATACCAGAAATGGCCGACATGTAAAGTCAAAATAACTAAGGAATGGCGGACTCAAGTTTCAACTTCCTTCAAACAAGAGAATAAAGGTGAATGGTGACTAAATGTAGGAAACATAGAATCAATATACAAAACTAGGACATCTCTGCAACACAGGAGGCATTGATAGAGGCTCCATAGGGACTGGAAGCTTAACCATCCAGTGGAGATAAACTCAAAGAAATGAGTAAAACTCCTAAATTCAAACTATTAACCCAACCAACGGATGTGATATACAGTGCTCTATTCGAAGGCGACAAAACTCGACTGCTACCAAAGATAACATCTTTTCCTGTCCAGATTTTTGGTTTTTTGATTTTTTTTTTTGGACTCTTTCAAATATTTTAAAAAGCTTGAAAAAGAATAAAAGTGCTTTATAGTTACAGACTAGGAGGAGATGAGTGTCAAGGGGGCAAACAAACTAGTTCCAAGCAGCGGAACGTACCTATGCTCAATGCAAGGAAACCTATGTAGGATAACGACACTCGGGGGAAATTCCCCTCCTGGTGAAAAATGGGGAATCAAGCTGCAAAAGATATGTAAAATGGCTCTGCTTGGCTAGACATGAGACAAGCTTGGGCTGTATAGCTAATAATCAAAGTCAGTGAAGTCAGTCATAAGGCTCAATAAGGCAAGCAAAGCTCATGATAATGCAATTACAAATTGACATAAGGGAGTCCTAGGGAAAAAGGCCAACAAAAAGATCAAGAGGAGTATGAGGCTCTTGTGCAAAGTCATGGCGATACTATACAAAGGACTCCCACACCCTAAAGGAAAAATATCGAAATGGGCACCAAATGCAAAACAGGAGCTAACTAGGGCACCCATGTATGGTCAAGCTCTACCATTCACATCATGTCACTTCTAAAAGGAACATAGAGGTTCCGTGACAAGATAGAATGGGTTCATATCTAAGGTTATAATGAAATGGTCATAAGGTCATGCAAAGTGAAAATGGATGTGAAACCTAACCTATATGCTAGTTTAGACATAATACCTAAAAGCGACATGAACGGGTAAAAACCACGGTCAAACGTTGCTCAAAATGGGCTCCTACATCATCAAATTAGTCTAAAATGGTCAGAAACGGTCAAAAACTATAGAAAGTGGGTAAAAAATTTCAAAAAAATGCAAAAGTTTCTATAAATAGTAAAAAATTCCATATCATTTGAAATTTTTACCCATTTGAGCTCAAAACTTCCAATGCGAATTCCGGGAGCATCGTCCGGCAAAATTCGACACCGTTTGTTCCAAGTAACTCCTCATGTCCTCCTCTTCCCATTTCATGCAATTTTTTTTAGTTTCCATGGTCAATTTTATTTTCTAGGCCAATCTAAAGTAGGTGTTTCGGCCCACGTGGATATTGGGTTTTTTTTCTACGTATAGGGCTAGCCATACACGGAAAAACCTCCCAAAACCACGTACATACGCGGCTGTTTTGCAAACAGTCATGTATGCGGCCGTGAATAAGGATTTTTAAGGTAAACAATGACAAAAAATCATGTTTTATGTGCAGGATGGTTCTAGAATGGAAGGATAGGGAACATGGTGATGTAGAAGAGGCTGTTCAAGGTGACTTAATGGCCCACCAAGCTCTACGTGCATGCGGTTTGTATAAGTTTTGGTGTTTTGGAAGCCTGAGGGCCAAACCAAGACTCCTGTAGATGCTAGTGGATTACTTGTATCCATACTCAGAGTCTTTTCACATTGATGGGATGTCTCTTAGTATAGAGATTGAGGACATATATTTTATTACTGGATTATCTCGACGAGGAGAGGTGGTAAACCTATGATATCGCGGGCCAGGAGGTGGCTTGACTATTGATGAGTACATTGCGGTGTACTACTTTTCGGACACAGAAAAGGTTGGGAGTCAAATACTGAAAAACTTGATCCAGGTGCTGGCACTGAAGGCCATACTATTGGCACTCAATAGGATAGCCAATCTAGCTTCATTCCACTAGGCCTCACGGCCATTGATGTTCTATGTGGTGAAGTGTATGAGACCCACAGTGTACGACTAGAGCACTGTGCTATTGAGTAACATGAAACAACATCTCAGTGACTGCAAGATGGGCAGGGTGAGAAACTTCAGTTTTGAAAGCATACTGAGCACATTCTTCTTTGAGTGTGTACCAGGGCTAAGCCCTAGAGTGGACATTCCTCCACATGGAGTTCGAGATCCAGCCCAACGACGCTGGGAAAATGTTATGCGCAGATTGGGCGAAGGTAGGGTGGCTAACCCCTACCCAGTGGACTTCTTTTCATGGTGGCGACGACAGATCATTGCCATCAATGACTACCCCTATGTAGGGATATATTTTTGGGGAGATCTAAGCATGCCCCTACCACCAGGAACAACATATGATGACATAGGTAACGAATCCCAAACCCTCTTTTTAGTTTTTTTGAATTATTAATTTTTTTTTGTGTTTTTTGATATATTAACTCAAAAGACATGTTTTGGTGTGAGAACACATAGTGACAATCTGTCATGTGTATGCAGATGTTGGACGACGATGACCTGATGGTTTCCCTTGTCATAGATGGAGGGGAAGAGGAGACGACATCATGGGTGTAGATGCGGAGCAGACGCTCCAAAGCATCCACACAAACTCTGTACACTTGACACATATGGTACCCATGGCGCAAGTCAAGGACTTTCCTGAGGCCATGCAGTGCTAGGTGGTTGGTGTACCATGGGCATGGGTTCAATTATTTCGATGGCTAGCTAGATCCATGGTGTGCTACCACGATCATAACCCCCCTCCTCCTCCTTAGGCTTAGATACCTGAGAGTGTTTCATTTTTGTACTACCGTGTATTATATTTTGGTGGCTCGAAAGCCCCAATTTTGTATTATGCCACTTATGTATTATGATGTCACATTTTGGATGTTTAATGAAAAACTTTTATGATGATTGATTTTATTTATTCACATGTGCGTAAAAATGTATGTTTGTTATATGCTTATGGTCTATAAAACAAATTCCAATCTAACACATAGTTAGCATATGAGTCATCAACTTGATTTAAAATTCTTGAAACATGTATGTATGTTATGTTCTCAAATTGTCATTCTAGCAATTTCACACGTAAGAATATTTGTAATAATGTCGGATCCCTAATATGATACAAGCCATTAAGATGTGAAATCACTAACTGTGAATCAAGACGTACCTCAAGAGAGAGAACACCATGTGAAATGGCATCCCGCAATAATTCGATAACGACACTATATTTAGCAACATTTTTCGAAGAAGGCTATAAACATACACCTCTTGAAGACAATACTTGACCCGTAGGAGTATAAATCACCCAAGCAGCAAAAGCTGAGTTTTGAGTGTGATGGCTAGCACCATTAGCGAATCCTATGTAAGCGGAAGACTCCATCGAGATCTACCATAAGAAATGAAAGCTAATCAACAAACCTGATCACCATAAGAAAACCTAACTATGCAAAAAATTGTGCAATAATATACAATAATCAACCCTGGCTGAAGATCATGCATAGTATTTTTTAAGATAGAGCCCATTTCTACGCTCCGCCAAGGTTGTCTCTTCATAATCCACTAGATCATAGGCACCCTTCTCTAACACACGTTTGACTATGTAAGGATCATGCCACATGGGATTAAACTTCCCTGCCCCCAAGGCTTATTTAGCTTGATCCCATAAAAGGACCAAATCACCTTCACTAAACTTCCTCAAATGGACAGATTAATCATATTGGACCTTAACGTGACGCTTATTTACATCTAGAGCCACTAATGCATCCTGGCACTGCTCATCAAGCTGCTCTAAGTGGACCAAACATTCCTCCAATGTGGAAGTGTCTGGTAAAAGCTCTATAGCTAGCTTCAACAAAGGGATTTCGCATTCAACCAACAAGACAGACTCCACCCCATGTACGAGCTTATACAAAGCAGAATATAACATGATATGCCAATTCGTCTTGCTTTGCGCGATGGTTCATTGGAGAATAGAATTAAGTGAATTATTCACTGCTTCAACTTGTTCATTTTCTTGAGGGTAATAAGAAGAGGAGTGCTCCCTATTATACCCTAACTTCGAAGCCAACTCTTCCATCATTTTATTCTGAAAGTGCCTACCATGGTCAGTGACAAGCTCTTTCGGAATGTCGAACCAAGAAATAATTTGGTTGAAAATGAAATGCACGGCTGTCTCACCGTTGGATTTAATCATGTGCATAGCCTTTGCCCATTTTGTGAAATAATCGATAGCCACTATGATGTGGTGATGCCCCCCAGCCAAAGCTGGGTTGCAATCCATGAAGTCAAGCCTCCACTTGGTGAAGGGACCGGCGGTGATAATCCGATGTAACGGGGCAGGATGCGAGTGCATATTGTGTGCAAACACCTGGCAAGGGTGACACTTCTTGACCACATTGACACAATATTTGAAGATTGACGGCCAAAAAGATCCTTCTCTCAAGATTTTTTGGGTTGTCGAAATGCTAGATAAATGACCACCACGCGCCCCTTTGTGGCAATCATTTAGCACAACCTCAGCCTTATCATGGGTTAAACAATGACGCAAAATGGAATCTACCCCACAGTGGTACAAAGTGTTATCCACTATAAGGTAGTTCTTAGATACATGACGTAATCGTCGTCGCTCCGCCCGTGAAAGGTGAGTAGGGACCTTCAACATTTGCAAATATACAATGGCATCCCCATACCATGGGTCCAAAGTTGAGATAAGGAAAATATTCTCATCGACAAATGTATCCTCATAAACCTCCTCCTCCTCCACACTTGGAAAATCATAAATGAGCTCCGCAAAGATCAACAATTTCTTCAATTTCACCGAAATGAATTCGAGATCAAATTATTGCAAAATAACAATCCACTTATTGTATTTTCCCCCAATCATCCTTCCAATGAGGATGAACTTAAATGGATTGACATGAGCTAATACCAAGGTCTGGAAAAGGAGAATGTAATGTCTCAATCTCTGAACCGCATGAACAGTGGCCAGGGTAAGTTTCTCCACATGAGAATAATGGATTTATGCATCAATAAGGTTCCCGCTCAAATAATATATGACATGCTCGTGGAGCTCCTCATCCTCCTGAACCAAAACCATACCAACCGTCTCCATGGACACGGCCACATAAATAAATAAATCATGGCTATAGTCAGGTGGACTAAGCACAAGTTATGATGCTAAAGCTCACTTAAGAGCATCAAAGGACTCCTGGGCTCGCTCATCTCAGCAAAAAGTAGTGTCCTTCTTTAAAAGATGCATAAAGCTTTTAGTCAAATTGGCAAAATTAACCATGAATCTCTGCAAGAAATTTTCCATGTCTTGCAAACACTGAAGATGTCTAATATTATGCGGGGGAGACAATTGAAGTATTGCCTCAACCTTTAAGGGATTGACTCTTATACCGTCCTTGGATATAATGAACCCTAGTAAGCGACCAACAGTCATGCAAAAGATGCACTTATGAGGATTTAACCTAACCTGGTAATGGCAACAACTTTCAAATACTAATCTCAAATGTTATGGATGACGCACTCTCAGAGGAGAATGAGCAGCAAGATCATCCAAATACACTTCGATAATCATTTTGAGATCATGAAAAATTAAGGTCATAGCCCGCTGAAATGTGGCTCCGACGTTTTTAAAACCGAAAGGCATCTTCCAATATCCAAACATACCCCAAGGACAAATAAATGCAGTTTTATGTTGATCCTTGGATTTGATCTGAATCTGATTATATCCGGAAAAACTGTCCATGAAGGAGAATACCTCACTTCCCACACACTCATCCAAAATCTGATCAATAAATGGTGTGGAAAAATTATCCTTAGGACATGCATGATTTAAATCACGGAAATCAGTGCATATACGAATCACTCCCTGCTTCTTATCAACCAGAACGGGATTTGAAACCCACTCTGTTAAGGGAATGGGATAGATAAAATTGAATTTTAACAACTTCTCTATCTTAGCCTTAATAGCAGGTGCTTTTCTAGGATTCACCGCACACAAACGTTGTCGAACGGGCTTCGCATTTGGATAGGTCTTAATCTCATGTTCAACAATACGAGGGTCGATACCTGGCATTTATTTGTATGACCAAGGGAAGATGTCACAAAACTCTTTAAATAGCTCGATATACTCCTTGATTTCATCAGGGGAACAATCCGCCCCAATGTAGGCATTCTCAACTTTTCTAGGATCGCAAGAAATATTGATAAGAATAGTAGGTGATAAATTCGCCATGTTCCCATCAACCATATGACCAGGAGAGCTCAATGGAACCACGGGACTACCAATATTCTCACTAAGAATCTCCCTAAAGTCTTCACGCTCCATATGGTTAAGCTTGGGAATAAAATATGATCTATGATGTAACTCTTCCCAAGGTGGCTCAACCCTAGACATGGCGTCAATAATGGCTTCATCTGATGGAAAAACATCATCAAGGAAATCATGTGCATGAGAGGACTCAACTGCCCATGCAGGCAGCACATACATGTTCTCCTCCTCCATCTGCAAAGAGGAAGCACTAGGCTCTGCAAATTCGCTTGATATGCTATCATTGCTGCAGGAAACGACACATCCGTTTCGACAGGTCCATTCGAAGGACTCACTGAATGAAGAATCCAAGGATCTTCCATATGGGTAGTGTGAAAAGACACCAAATTAAATGAAGATGAATCCCCACAAAAACTAGATATGATGATAAGAACGGGCGCAGGACAGCTAAAGGTCCCCATAAGAGATGGATACATACCCACACCCACACTCCCAGTTGTCGACTGAGAATGATCAATAATCGAGATAGAAGCTCTCAATGATGCACTAACACTCAGATTGTAGAATGATGTTTGATAAATTGTAATGATATTCCCATTAAATGGAAAGCATACTACTCAAAAGAGAGAAGAGGCTACAGCTTGCATACTATACATCCAATTCCGGCCCAGCAAAAGATTGTAGTCAAGGGGTGCATCAACCACCTCGACCTTGATTGCGATGGTCTTCCCTCCTAATTGGACCTTAAGAGAATGAAAAATCCCATGTGGCCGAAATGATATACCATCAAAGGCAGTTAACAGAGTAGCGGATTTAGACAACTCGGGAGAACCCAAACCCTTCCAACATGACAAATACATCACAGAAGCAGTAGCGCCTTCATCAATCACAGTGTGTTTGATGGTCATATTAAGACACTCTACATGAATCAAAAGAGACACGTAGTAAGGCAAGCGAGGTTGTAGTCCCATGGTTTTAAATTTGATAACAGAAGAAGAGTTATCATCATTAACCCCAAGAGAAGAAAGCAAGGCTTTCCTTTGTGGAGGACAACTCTGAAGTACTTCAAGTACGGACATCGCACAAGGAGTTTGGCCCAAATCCTCAACAACGGAATAGTTCTAGGCGGCTCGAGCATTATAATTGTGCCCCGAACACTTTAGGACTCCCTTAGGAATGTGAGGTGCAATTTCAGTTTTATCCATAGGGTTTTCAATATGCAAAGGGCTCTCGGGTGGAGCAGGTTCTTTTCCAAGGTTCGGTTGTGACGATCCATAATCTTTCGCACAAGTCACAACCTTAGTAGCACATACCATGTTGATGCAACCATGACTAGTATTGGCTTTCGATGGATTTTGATCTCCACCCGATGCACAATGAGGATCATTGGTCCTTGAATTCATATTTTGATTATGGGTTAAGGGATTAGTTAGCACAGTTGGGCCTTGTGCTATGAATCTCAAGGCATCTTCCATATGAGGGAACAAGTGAGTGAGGTCATCCTCCTTACACAATTTTCAAGGAAACTTTATCTTACGTTTAGACTACTTGTCCCCCCCAGCATTGTGGGCATTCTTGTCATTAAAATTATCATTTTCGTTCTTGTTCCCACCTTTATGATTATTTTTACCCTTTTTCTTATTCCTTCCGGGCTACTGGTTGCCCTTCTAGTCCAACGATTGCATGGAAAGTACACTCATTGTTTGGGTGGGTTGAGACGAATTCGTGGCTTGTCCCAAAGTAGATTGATTAATAGACAATTAGCTCACTTGTTTCACAATCGAATCCATAGGTTTGACACTTATACAACCCATGATTGCATCGACATGTGGTCTAGGCTTGATCTTGGGATCGAAACTAGAACACGGAGCGTTAGGTATAATCTCATAAAAAAGTCTGGATTGAGCATAGATCAAATCCAACTCTTGTGCCCTAAAGATTGCTTGTTCCTCATTTTGGACTCCGGATGTAGAAACATCCTTCGCGATGCAAGGTAACAATGACTTGAGGAACCACTCAAGGATAAATTCCAGTGGTATGAAGGCTTTAATCAGCCTCTTTCATCTACACCACTCTTGAATATGATCCAAGATATGTGTGGCTTTGTCTTGTCGAAAAGTCGACAAGAGTTCTGTACCAACGTTGTAACGCATGGGTAGCTGAAAGTGATTGAGGAAAGTCATGGCAAGGTCATCGAATAAAATGAATTCCCCCTTGGTAACTCTATATACCATTTTGCTACATGCTCGGTGAGGGTGCGTTGAAATAGCCTTAAATGGATTGAGTCGTCATGTAAGGAATTGGAAGAGCACCAAAGGTGAAAAGTAGTGACATCTTCACTAGGATCATCTCCTGCTTTGCCCTCGAACTTGAGAATGTTCAAAGGAAGCTTGTTAGGTATGGTCGATCAGGCCAGGTCATGAGATACTGGATCATTCATAAGTCTCGAAAAGTCACGTAAGTTCAACTTTGCGAGGAAAGGGATCCTAGGTTGAGCCGGTCTATGCCACACTCCCTGATAGTTCTGGTTCATATAAGGATGATTGCTGTAAATACCATGGCCTTGGCCATAATATCCTCCTTACATTTGACCCATGTAGATCTACATGGAAGCATTATGATGTGGTGTACCTTGACTATGCGGTGCTACAAAGCCATAATTGGAAGAGTAAGCAGGTTGTTGATACCCGTACCCATAGGGTTGATAGTTTTTTCCATATTGTGGTCCATAAGACTATCCATGAGAAGCTCCATAAGGTGTCCCATGGGATGTCCCATGAGAAGCTTCATAGTTAGGGATATGGGGAACTCCTTGCGATGGACCATGAGACGATCTAGAAACAAGAATATGACCTCCTAAGACAACAGGAGGTACTTGAATCTGCGATACTACCGTGCGATCAGTCCCAGTACGAACATGGCTAGTAGCGATATTCAGGCCCGAAGGACCACGTGAATGAGGGGGAGGTAGCGTTGTCAAAAATGCATTCGAAGGAGTAGGGTTTGAGGATGAAGGGACATGTGAAGGGATGTAAGTGGTGTTCCCTATGGTCACTCGTCTCAGTTTTGGTATCCACATATGACTACTAACACTAGGTCTAGGACGAATATGTGAGGTAGCTTCCACCACCGCGGTGGAAGGTGCAATGTGACTAGTGCTCCCAAATATCTCCGCATGGAAAGGAATAGGACTTCCCCTAGGTGTAGTGCTAGTTTCAACTTCTGACTCGGCATGATTTTCTAGATCGTGTGCAGGGATATCATGCATGCCATAATGAACATGACTAGTGTTTTTGGGTTCATGATGAGTCTCATTGCCTAGAAACCAATACCAGTGACCTGTGAATGAGGGATCATAACCAGAATGTGAAGGTATTTTCGATGAAGGATCAGATATGGGATTCAATCTACATCCCCAACCTCGTGAGGTGGAGAAGACATCTCAGGAATCTCATCCTCATGATCTCCCATCGTGTGTGAATCAATGTGAGAAGTAGTCTGCCCGGACTGTCTGTTTCTCTCTCCCAAAGGAGGAGGAGACGTGGAAGGCGGAAGTCTTGCTAAACGATGAGAACGGTGAAGTGCGGCGCCCGAATCCACAATGACTCAAAAATGAAAAAGACTCGATCTAATTATGCAAACCCTAGGAAAAATAGCATGCACATAGCATACACCTATAAAATGTAAATCCAAATCACAAGAAAAAAAGGGTAGGATATGTGAACTCCCGAATGAAGCAGGTATATCTCGCTTAGGAGAGGCTTGAGACTCCCATACACAACAAGCGGAGGTTCGTAACCAATTATAGTGGCCCTTAGCTTCAACGCATATAGAGACTGTGCTTTCTGACCCCTACCTGGCCAGGATACCTACAGAATAACCTCTACGAAGTACCCCCTTGATAACCTAGGTAAGGAAACTAAGGTCACCTCAATATAATCAATGCTCAGGCGGACAGTCACAGGCGGGATTGACCGTATGGGCAGGGTAGCAAAGCTCAAAACTCTTGAAAGAGCCCCCAGATATGAATACAATCCTAGAAATATCTCTGGTGCTACTAAGTTATGACCAGGGGTCATCCCAATCAATAACCGCTCACACTTCCTCGTGCTTAACTCCCTTGTAAGAGGAGGATCCTAAGAAACACTAATTATATAAAGGAATTTCACACTCTCACTTAGACAGACACATAAATGTTTCATTTAGTGGTCTTGGAGAATTTACTCACAATGAACTATTCCAAGACCCTAAAAACTAATCTTGTTAGTGCACCCTATAAAAGAAAAGAGTGTAATTCATTTTATTATGTGTTGATTTTAATTGTCTTATTACTCAAAAGGGCAAATGGTCGTGCAACTAATGATGTTATGATGCAACAAGAAGTAAAATGCACACCTAACAATCAATGCAAATGCACTGTGTCGAATGAAAAACGGGGTATTCTACTACGTGAAGTGCAAAAATTTTCTTCAAATGAATATGCAATCATTCCTATATGAAAATATGACTAATACTCTCCAAGAAAACCTAATGCAAGTACCATGCAAAATGCAACAATGCATAATGATGCAAAAAGCAAATGTTTTTGTATTTTTTGAATTAAAATGAGATAATAAAGCAAAAGTATGACTCTGCAACCCTCAGACTCTGCAAGCACTACGAAACAGCACCCAAGCAAAGCACCAAGGTAAAAGAGACCTAATGCACTAATCCCAAAACAAAAAATAGAAAATGAAATGACAATAACATTTTCAAAAAATTCAAACTAAAAAGCGTCTCTGGTCAGAAATAGAGGTGTATACAGACTCCAGAATCATCCAAGAAGACTCAACAATCATCCAAACTCACCTAGAAACACTTAATCTTCCCCCAAAAGGAAAAACTCAGGGCATACGTGACTGTGTATAGAAAACCTGCGTATATACGCGGATATTCCAGTAAAAACTGCGTGTACATGCGACTATGAAGAAAAAACTTGCGTACATGAAGAAAAAGGGATAAAAAAGAAGGTAATCAGACAAGCTAAGACAAAATTTGCTCCTATCAGACACTACTAGGAAAACATGCCTCTAGAACCGACTCAGAAACAGAGAAATCAGAGCAATTCAAGAACACTGAATGCCGATAAAACCCCCAAAGGAAATGACTAGGAACTCCCCAGTTTGGTCACCAATTCTGTTATGGAGAAATCTTCCTATGGATTGGGGTACCACAACAGATAGAGTAACCGCAGAAATCAATCCTTTCCCATATGCAAGAGAAATAAAACATCTAGCATTAAAGGATATCTAAACATACCTTATTCTAGATGGTTGATGTAGATCCCCATTGAGCTTTTCCAATATCGCTTGTATTAGCAATTTGCTCTCTCAACATTCAACAAAAAATACAAGCAGGCTATATAATGGTTTTAGACATACTCTAGCATATATAATCAATAACATATAAGAATTTAAAAGCATCCATGGATTCAATATTCATTTAAATACACATTATTGGACAGGAAAAGATATTTCTATTAATATAAATCAGAGATTACAATGGTGACAACCTCTGTCGGCACGTTTACGAACCAGAGAAACTGAGTCCTCCACCTGGGCCTCCACTACTTCAATCCTCCATCTCTCGATAGAAAGCTCACAAGCAAAGGAAAGCTTGGGAAGAACACAAAGTTCTCAAAGGGACAAAGGGATGCAAACTCAAGTATAAGCTCTGGCAACAATGGACTATAGTTTTCTTTCTCTTCAATTCCTCTCCTTTCAATGTATCCAAAGGGTTCCTTATATAGTGCTTCAATGGGGTAATGGAAGGTCAAATCCGAGCGATCTCAAGGCATATGGAAGGCCAAGAGACAAGTGACTTAGATCCACATCAAGGAAAACTACAAAACTATTTGGCCTTTTGTACACATCCCGATGTACGCGGGTTTGAGGGTCATATCCGCGTATATACACGAGAATAGGTTTAAAAGTTGCATATGGCAAATAATACATGTTTTTAGGGATGATCTTGGAAACATCAAAGGTAAAAAAATGGTCCATGGGGTCCAAAGAGTCTGTAGAGGGACATGGAAGGCCTTAAATGTGTGATCCACCATGTGTGGTAAAATCAGCTGTAACAAGGGGACTGGATGCGAGTGCATATTGCGTGCAAACACCTGGCAAGGGTGACACTTCTTAACCGTATTAACACAATATTTGAATATCGATGGCCAAAAATATCCTGCTCTAAAGATTTTTTGGGCTGTAGAAAGCCCAGATAAATGACCACCACATGCCCCTCCAGGGCAATCATTCAGCACAACCTCAGCCTCATCATGGGTTAAACAATGACGTAAAATGGAATCTACCCCATGGCGATACAAAGTGTTATGCATTATAAGGTAGTTCTTATCTACATGACGTAATCGTCGCCGCTCATCTCGTGAAAGGTCAGTAGGGATATTCAACATTGTGGAAATTGAACCCAGGTGTTAGAACAATTACACTCACAAAAATTGCCAATTACACATGCAAATTACACACAAAGGAGATTGAATATGGAGCAGAACACTAATATGTAATGAATAAGTGTACAATAGCCAATCCTGTGAAGTCATAGGCTACCACAATAAACAATTACATGAGATATTCGAATGCATAAGGATGCCATTCGAATTTGGTCAAAAGCAGGCTTACTAAATCTAAGCAAATCCCCCATAGGTGCATAAAGCAGTTTCCAAATCTGTCTAGGAGCTCACGAATTGGAAAAATCAATTAGGCAAGCTAATAGATGATGGAAGGAAAACTCATACATGCTTTTCTTAGGAGAAAAGAGTGGAGGATGATGGGGACAAAAAATAAGTTAACTTCACCTAGTCAAACTTTCCCAATTGCCTTAAAACTCAGCAAAAGCAGGAAATAAAGCAGAAAAAGTAGACATGCACTAGGAAGGCCAAGAATAAAGCAGATTTGATTCCAAGTGGTTTCCCAAGTGCTCCATGACTCAAATTTAGCAAGTTTGACCACTTTGGAGATGTGGAGGACAACTTGCATAAGGTGGAATATGGAAACTAGCCAAATAAGACAAAAATGGATTAATTAATGTCTAAGGTAGCTAACTATGGGTTGATTATTGTAACACCCCCCCTTAAGACTGACTTATGAGTAAAATATCAGAAAATTATAGGGCCTAGCAACAAGGCTTAGTCACCCTTTACATACTGCATGTCCATTCAACCAAGGAAAGAGGCAAAAACCCAGTGGGAAAAATCCTCCCTTAAACATGGACAGTAAAACAAAATTTGAAAATCTTGTCATCACTCATGCTTCACAGCATGATCAGAAATCTGAAGCATTGATTTGAGATTGTTGAATGTCTTCTCACAAAAAAAATTGGTGAATATATCTGCTACTTGTTCTGAAGATGAACAGAAGAGTAGGTGAATGGTGCCATCATGCACAAGCTGTCTGATGTAGTGCATATGGATCTTAATGTGTTTGCTTCTCTGTCTCTGAACTGGATCATTGCAGATTCAAATGGTACTCTGATTATCACAATATATAGTAGTTGAGTATTCTGATTCGAAGCCACACTCACCAAGTAACCCCTGCAACCATAAAAATTGAGTTGCTGCATTTACAACTCCTCTGTACTCTTCTTCTGTAGATGAGAGTGCAATGGCACTCTTTTTATTGCTTGACCAGCTTATTGGTACTTCAGCAAGCATGAACACATATCCTGATGTTGAATTTCGATCTGTGTTGTCACCTGCCCAATCACTGTCGGTAAACCCAATCAAATCAAGATTAGATTTAGCTTTGTAGAAGATCCCATGAGTCCTTGTTCCCTGAACAAAGTTAGGGATCCTTTTGGCTGCTCTCCAATGGATCTCATGAGGATGATCCATGTATCTTGAAGCCACACTTACTGCATAAGAAATATCAGGTCGAGTATGTGTAAGGTACATCAAACACCCAATCAATTGCCTATACAGTGTATTGTTTACCATAGGTGAAGAATCTGCTTCTTCAAGCTTAACTCCTGAAAGGAAGGGAGTCTTGCTTGGCTTGCAATCCTTCATGTTGAATTTGTTCAAAAAATCCAAGGCATAATTGGACTTATGTACTTTTATTCCATTTTTGGTTTGAGCAATCTCAAGACCCAAAAACTGGCTCAATAACCCCAAGTAAGTCATTGAGAATGCATGGTTCATTGCATCCTTCAAGGAGACAATTTCATCCTTTGAGCTTCTTGTAATGAGAAGGTCATCAACATACAGTACAATAATCATTAATGAACCATGAATCAGCTTCAAATAGACATTTGGATCTAACTTGCATCGAACAAAATTCAATGATAGCAGAAAGCTATCAATCTTGGCATACCAAGCCCTGGGGGCTTGCTTAAGCCCATACAATGATTTATTTAGCCTACACACAAGAGATGAATTAGTAGAAAATCCTTGAGGCTGATGCATGTAAATATCTTCAGTGAGATATCCATTCAGGAAAGCACACTTCACATCCATGTGATGTACCTCCCACTGCTCCGAAGCTGCAATGGCTAAGGCTAGCCTAATGGAGTCCATCTTTGCCACTGGTGCAAAGGTCTCATTGTATTCTATGCCATGTACCTATGAGTATCCCTTGGCTACCAATATGGCCTTATATTTCAAAGGTGAACCATCAACAGCAAATTTGGTTTTGTAAACCCACTTACACTGAACTAGCTTCCTCCCTGGGGGAAGATCAACCAGCTCCCAAGTGTTGTTCTTCTGGAGTGAGTTGAACTCTTCTTTCATTGCTGTTTTCCATCTTGGATCATGTGCTAGATCTTCATATGTCTGTGGGTCTGATTCAACGATCAGATAGCATTTCTCTCTAAACAAGGGGTCTTTCATGCACAGAGCACTCTCAAACTGAGATCTAGTCCTCCTAGGATCATTAGGATTCCCATCTAGTTATCCAGCTGCATGAATGGTATTTGATGCCCATTTTGTTCTTGTAGGACTATTAGGATTTTCAATTAAATCATCATTATCAGACATATCAAAATCAGCAAGTTCAACTATCTCTTCACTTACATTCAATGGTTCTGGTGGTGAAGAGGATTCTCCAACTTCCACTGCTGCTAAAGGCTCTTCTTGGAACTGAACACACCTTTCAATGAAGGCTTTGTCTGTGCTCAAATTGATCATCTTGTACCCTTTTGAATCTTTAGAGTACCCGACAAATAGACACTCTTGGATTTGGGGATGCAAAGCCTTCCTCTTTTCTGTTGGAATTCTAGCCCAAGCCCTTGAGCCAAAAATCCTAAAATGGGTCACATTTGGCTTGTGCCCACTCCATGCTTCGAAAGGATTCATACCATCAAGTTGTTTATGAGGCACCCTATTCTGGATATAGGCTGCACATTTTATAGCTTCGGCCCAAAACTTTGGTGGCAAAGTCTTAGCCTCCATCATGCAGGTTGCCATCTCTTTCAGTGATCTGTTCTTTCTCTCAGCAACACCATTTTGCTGTGGTGTGTAAGGGATAGAATGCTGCATCTGAATACCTGCATCTGCACAATATTGAATGAACTCAAAATTGACATACTCACCACCATTGTCAGATCTGAGGACCTTGAGTTTCCTCCCAGACTGGTTTTCAACCAAAGCCTTAAAGACTTTGAAGAGGCCAAAAAATTCAGACTTGTGTTTCAGGAAGTAAACCCAGCAGTACCTGGAAAAGTCATCTATGAATGTCAATGCATATTTTTCCTGACTCATTGACATATGAGGAAATGGGCCAGCAACATCATTGTGGATCAACTCAAGAGGTGCAGAGTTTCTCTCATGACTAGCTTTCTCAAATTTATGCTCTGGGTGTTTTCCTACGATGCAACCTTGACAGACTCCTTTGGAAAACTTAATCTTTGGTAACCCTATGACCATTTATTTTTCACTAAGATCAGAAAGATACTTATAGTTAAGATGGCCAAATATTTCATTCCAAAGCTTGCTTTCCTCGTTAGCATGAATCAGAAGAGCAGAGGGGTTTGAGTAGGGTAGGAAGTGTGAGAACATGTATACCTTCGAAGTGTGTTTTGCAACTCCTTTTGTAATGACTTTACCACTTGAGATCTCTGTGATATCAACTTCATCAGGGGAGAATATGACCTTCTTTGGAGACCCTGTGTGGGTCATCTGATACACTGATAAGAGGTTAGAGGCAAGACCTGGAATATACAATACATTGCTGAACTTACCATGGTCAAGATCAATCCTCCCTTTGCCCAAACTTTCAGTGAGAGAGTCATCTCCTAGTACTATTGGTGGACCTTTCGACATGTCAAGTGAGGTGAATGCCTCCTTGGTCGAAACCATATGTCTTGAAGCTCCAGAATCAATGATGAAACTAGGTGAGCTTGATGTGCCAACAACCAATGCATGAACTCTCTCTTTGTCTTCTGAATTTGATCCTCCTTCCCTCTTCTTTGAGCTATCAAGAAGGGAGATGCCATTCTTCTCTAGGAGTTGGGTCAGCATGTCAATTTGCTTCTTCATGCAGGAGCTTTCAGGATGATTTCCCTTACTGCGGTATGCGCACTTGCTCATTTCTCCTTTGTTCTTCTTCTTCAGGGGGTTCTTCTTGGAACCTTGGGGCTCCTCTGGAGACTTGTTCTTGTCTCTCGTTTGCTCAGGTGGCTTCTTATCTTTCTTCTTGCCTTTTGAATCCACCCTTGAATCTCCAGCAACCAAATCTTGGCCTTTGGAAGGTTTGATGGTGCCCATCATCACCAGTTTATCTTGTTCTTGTGTGAGAGATTCCATGAAATATGCAAGACTAGGCATTTTCCAGGTTCGAGTTGTCAACTTTGTGGCATAGAAGGTCGATACAAACACTAAATAGTCAGGTCCAAGCTTCGAGAGTATGGAAAAAACTAGTTGCTCATCCTTCTTTTCGATCCCACACTGTTTTAGCTGCAAAACAAGGGATTTGAACTTGGAAAAATAGAGTTGCAGGGATTCAAAGCTATTGGGACTCAGGGAGATCAATTCATTTTGAATTTGATGTCCCCTCATCTCATCTGTCTTACCAAAAATCTCAACAAGCTTCTCCCATACTTCATTTGGTGATGTCAATCCATGAAGATGGAAAAGGAGGTCTTTGGATATGCTCAAACACAGGAGACCATAGGCCTCATCCCTCCTATTGTGCCATTTAATTTTCTCTGCAGCTGCATTGGGCTCTGCTTTTGTTTCCATAGTCACTCTGTAGAGGCCTTTCTCTCTCAATAGTATCCCCATATTTGCTTTCCATTCAAAGAAGTTAAATGGAGTCAAGATGATCTTCTGAGATTGACCCATAGCTCAGAAATTGTCCCTTCAGTCAGCAGAATGCTCCCAGTCAATGATGTCAAACCTACAATAACAAATTGGAAGGAGAGAAATCAATCTACAAAGGATTTTATACCATGTAGAAATTGAACCCAGGTGTTAGAACAATTACACTCACAAAAATTGCCAATTACACATGCAAATTACACACAAAGGAGACTGAATATGGAGCAGAACACTAAT
This sequence comes from Pseudotsuga menziesii, assembly GCA_001517045.1. Classification (NCBI taxonomy): domain Eukaryota; kingdom Viridiplantae; phylum Streptophyta; class Pinopsida; order Pinales; family Pinaceae; genus Pseudotsuga; species Pseudotsuga menziesii. The sequence goes on from LPNX011161948.1 coordinate 41,110, forward strand.
CTGTATTGAATAATTGTACAATAGCCAACCCTATGAAGTCATAGGCTGACACAATAAATAATTACATGAGAGATTTGAATGCATAAGGATGCCATTCGAATTTGGTCAAAAGCAGGCTTACTGAATCTAAGCAAATCCCCCATAGGTGCATAAAGCAATTACCAAATCTGTCTAGGAGCTCATGAATTGGAAAAATCAATTAGGAAAGCTAATAGATGATGGAATGACAACTCATACATGCTTTTCTTAGGAGAAAAGGGTGGAGGATGATGAGGACAAAAAACAAGTTAACTTCACCTAGTCAAACTTTCCCAATTGCCTTAAAACTCAGCAAAAGCAGGAAATAAAGTAGAAAAAGCAGACATGCACTAGGAAGGCCAGGAATAAAGCAGATTTGATTCCAAGTGGTTTCCCAAGCACTCCATGACTCAAATTTAGCAAGTTTGACCATTTTGGAGATGTGGAGGACAACTTGCATAAGGTGGAATATGGAAACTAGGCAAATAAGACAAAAAATGGATTAATTAATGTCTAAGGTAGCTAACTATGGGTTGATTATTCTAACAAACATTTGCAAATATACAATGATATCCCCGTACCACGGGTCCAAAGTTGAGATAAGGAAAATATGCTCATCGACAAATGTATCCTCATAAACCTCTTCCTCCTCCAAACTTGGAAAATCAGATATGAGCTCCACAAAGATCAATAATTTCTTTGATTTCACCAAAATGAATTCAAGATCGAACTCTTGCAAAATAACAATCCATTTATTGTATTTTCCCCCAATCATCCTTCTAGTGAGGACGAACTGAAATGGATTGATACAAGCTACAACCAAGGTTCGACGAAGGAGAATGTAATGTCTTAATCTCTAAACCGCGTGAACGGTGGCCAAGGCAAGCTTCTCCACATGGGAATAATGGATTTCTGCATAAATAAGGTTTCAGCTCAAATAATATATGAGATGCTTGTGGAGCTCCTCATCCTCCTGAACCAAAACCATACCAACCGTCTCCATAGACACGGCCACATAAATCAAGAAAACATGGCTATAGTCAAGTGGACTAAGCACATGGGCCAATGCTAAGGCTTTCTTAAGAGCATCAAAGGACTCCTGGGCTCGCTCATCCCAGTAAAAAGGAGTTTCCTTCTTTAAAAGACGCATAAATCCTTTAGTCAAGTTGGAAAAATTAACTACGAATATCCGCAAGAAATTTGCCATGCCTTGCAAACAGTGAAGGTGTCTAATATTACGTGGGGGAGACAATTGAAGTATTGCCTCAACCTTTAAGGGATCGATTCTTATACCCTCCCTGGATACGATGAACCCTAGTAAGCGACCAACAACCACGCAAAAGATGCACTTATGAGGATTTAAACGCACTTGGTAATGGCGGCATCTTTTGAACACTAACCTCAAATGGTATGGATGACACACCCTCAAACGAGAATGAGCAGCAAGGTCATCCAAATACACTTCGATAATCGTTTTGAGATCATGAAAAATTAAGGTCATAGCCCACTGAAATGTAGCTCCAGTGTTTTTAAGGCCGAAAGACATCTTTCGATATGCAAAAGTACCCCAAGGACAAATAAATGTAGTCTTATGTTGATCCTCAGGTTTGATCTGAATCTGATTATATCCAAAAAAACTGTACATGAAGGAGAATACCTCGCTTCCCGCACACTCATCCAAAATTTAATTGATAAATGGTGTGGGAAAATGATCCTTAGGACAAGCACGATTTAAATCACGGAAATCAGTGCATATACAGATCGCTCCCTACTTCTTATCAATCAGAACGAGATTTGAAACCCACTCCACTAGGGGAATGGGATAGATAAAACCGGCTTTTAATAGTTTCTCTATCTCAGCCTTAATGGCGGGTGCTTTTCTAGGATTCACCGCACATAAATGTTGTCGAAACGGCATTACATTCGGATAGGTCTTAATCTCATGCTCGAAAATACGAGGGTCAATACCTAGAATTTCCTCGTATGACCAAGCAAAGATGTCACGATACTCTTTAAATAGCTCGGTATACTCTTTGATTTCATCAGGGGAACAACTCACCCCAATGTAGACATTCTCAACTTTGCCAGGATTGCGAGAAATATTGATAGGAATAGTAGGTGATAAATTCACCATGTTCCCATTGGCCATCTGACCAGGAGAGCTCAATGGAACCACGAGACAACCAATCTTCTCACTAAGAATATCGCTAAAGTCATCACGCTCCATACGGTCGAGTTCAGGAAGAAAATATGAGCGATGATGTAACTCTTCCCAAGGTGGATCAACCCCAGACATGGCCTCAATAATGGCTTCATCTGATGGAAAAACATCATCGAGGCAATCATGTGTGTGAGAGGACTCAACTGTCCATGCAGGCAGCACATACAGGTCCTCCTCCTCCATCCGCGAAGAGGAAGGACTAGGCTCTACAACTTGATCAGGATTTGCTTGATATGCTACCATCATTGTAGGCAACGGCACATCCGTTTCGATAGGTCCAATCGAAGGACTCAGTGAAGGAAGAATCCAAGGATCTTCCATATGGGTAGTGTGAAAAGATACCGAATTAAATGAAGATGAATCCCCACAAAAACTAGATATGATGATAAGAACGGGCGCAGGACAGCTAAAGGTCCCCATAAGAGATGGATACATACCCACACCCACACTCCCAGTTGTCGACTGAGAATGATCAATAATCGAGATAGAAGCTCTCAATGATGCACTAACACTCAGATTGTAGAATGATGTTTGATAAATTGTAATGATATTCCCATTAAATGGAAAGCATACTACTCAAAAGAGAGAAGAGGCTACAGCTTGCATACTATACATCCAATTCTGGCCCAGCAGAAGATTGTAGTCAAGGGGCGCATCAACCACCTCGATCTTGATTGCGATGGTCTTCCCTCCCAATTGGATCTTAAGAGAAGAAAGAATCTCGTGCGGCCAAAATGATCTACCATCAAAATTTGTTAACATAGTAGTGGATTGAGACAACTCGGGAGAACCAAAACCCTTCCAACATGACAAAGACATCACGAAAGCAACAACACCTTCATCAATAACAGTGCATTTGATGGTCATACTAAGACACTCTACATGAATCAAAAGAGACACGTAGTAAGGCAAGCGAGGTTGTATTCCCATGGTTTCAAATTTTATAACAGAAGAAGAGTTATCATCTTTAACCCCAAGAGCAGAAAGCAAGGCTCTCTTATGCAGAGGACAAGTATGAAGTACTTCAAGCACAGACATCTCACGAGGAGTTTGGCCCAAATCCTCGACAACAAAATAGTTCTAGGCGGCTCGAGTATTAGGATTGTGCTCTGAACGCTTTAGGACTCCCTTAGGATTGCGAGGTGCAACTTCAGGTTTCTCCGTAGGTTTTTCGATATGCAAAAGGCTCTCAGGTGGAGCGGGTTCCTTTCCAAGGTCCGGTTGTGACGAAACATAATCCTTCGCATGAGTCACAACCTTAGCAGTGTGCACCATGTTGATGCAACCATTACTAGTATTGGCCTCTAGTAAATTTTGATCTCTACCTGATGCACAGTGAGGATCAATGGTCCTCGCGTTCATATTATGATTGTTGGGTAAATGATTAGTTAGCACGACTAGGCCCTGTGCTATGAACCTCGAGGCATCTTTCATATGAGGGAACATGTGAGTGAGGTGGTCATCCTTACATAACTTGCAAGGAAACTTTACCTTACGTTTAGTCTGCTTGTCCCCCCATAATTACGAGCATTCTTGTCATTATAATTAGCATTTTAATTCTTATTCCCACCCTTACGATTATTTTTCCCTTTCTTCTTATTCCTTCCAGGCTGCATGTTGCCCTTCTGGTCTGACGATTGCATGGAAAGTACACTCGCTGATTGGGTAGATTGAGATGAAATTGTGGCTTGTCTCGACGCAGATTGATTAATTGAAAATTGGCTCACTTGTTTCACAACCGAATCCGCAGGTTTGGCACTTGTACAGCCCACAATGCCATCGGCATGTGGCCTAGGCTTGATCTTGGGATCGAAACTAGATTGCAGAGCATTAGGTATAATCTCATACAAAATTCTGGATTGAGCATAGATCAAATCCAACTCTTATGCCCTAAATATTGCTTGTTCCTTGTTCTGGACTCCGGATGTAGAAACATCCTTCGCGATGTAAGGTAACAACGACTTGAGGAACCAATCAAGGAGAAATTCTGGTAGTATAAAGGCTTTAATCAACCACTTCCATCTACACCACTCTTGAATATGATCTGATATATGTGTGGATTTGTCTTGTCGAAATGTCGACAAGAGTTCGGTACCAAAGTTGTAACGTACGGGTAGCTGAAAGTGATTGAGGAAAGTCATGAGAAGGTCATCAAATAAAGCATATGCCCCCCTTGGTAACTCTATATACCATTTTTTTGTAGGCCAGGTAAGGGTGCATTGAAATAACTTCAAACGGATTGAATCCTCATGTAAGGAATTGGAAGAGCACCAAAGGTGAAAAGTAGTGACATGCTCACTAGGATCTTCTCCATCTTTTCCCTCGAACTTGGGAATATCCGAAGGAAGCTTGTTAGGGATAGTCGGCTAGGCTGGGTCATTAGATACCGGATCGTTCATAAGTCTCAATAAGTCAGGTAAGTTCAATGTTACGAGGAAAGGGAGCCTAGGTTGAGCTGGTCTATGCCATGCTCCCTCATAGTTCTAGTTCATGTAAGGCTAATTGCTATAAATACCATGGCCTTGGCCATAATAACCTCCTCCCATTTGACCCGTATAGGGATGCATGGAAGCATTGTGATGTGGGGTACCTTAATTATGCGGTTCTACAAAGCCATAATTGGAAGAGTAAGCAGGTTGTTGATACCTGTACCCATAGGGTTGATAGTTCTGTCCATACTGCGGTCCATAAGACTGTCCATGAGAAGCTCCATAAGGTGTCCCATGGGATGTCCCATGAGAATGTCCATAGTTAGGGATATGGGGAACTCCTTGAGATGGACCATAAGACGATCTAGAAACAGGGATATGACCTCCCGACACAATAGGAGGTACTTGACTCTGAGATAGTACCGTACGAGTAGTCGCAGTACAAACATGGCTAGTAGCGATATTTTGGTCCGAAGGAACATGTGAATGAGGGGGAGGAAGGGTTGTCAAAAATGCATTCGAAGGATTAGGGTTCGAGGATGAAGGGACATGTGAAGGAATGTAAGTGGTATTCCCAATGATCACTCGTCTCGGTTCTGGTATCTGCATATGATTACTAACACTAGGTTTAGGACGGACATGTGAGGTTGCTTCCACCGCTGGGATGGAAGGTGCAATGTGACTAGTGCTCCCAAATCTCTCTGCATGGAAAGGAATAGGAGTGCCCCCAGGCGTAGTGCTAGGTTCAACTTCTGACTTGACATGATGTGCTAGATCGGGTACAGGGATATCAGACATGCCATAATGAAAATGACTAGTGCTTGTGGGTTCATAATGAGTCTCGTCGCTTGGTAACCAATACCGGCGACCTGTGAATGAGGGATCATAACCAGATTGTGAAGGTATTTCCAGTGAAGGATCACATATGGGAGTAGGATCTTCCTCCCCAACCTCGTGAGGTGGAGAGGACATCTCTGGAATCTCATCCTCATGATCTCCCATAGTGTGTGAATCAAAGTGAGAAGTAGTCCGCCCGGACTGTCTGTTTCTCTCTCCCAAAGGAGGAGGAGACGTGGAAGGCGAAAGTCCTGCTAAACGACGAGAGCAGCGAAGCACCGCACTCGAATCCATAATGACTCAAAAAATGAAAAGACTCGATCTAATTACGCAAACCCTAGGAAAACTAGCGTGCACATAGCACACACCTATAAAATGTAAAGCCAAATCGCAAGCAAACAAGGGTAGGATATGTGAGCTCCCGAATAAAGTAGGTATGTCTCTCCTAGGAGAGGCTTGAGACTCCCATACACAACAAGGGGAGGTTCGTAACCAATTATAGTGGCCCTCAACTTCAATGCATATAGAGACTGTGCTTTCCGACCCCTACCTGGCTAGGACACCTGTAGAATAACCTCTGCGAAGTACCCCCTCGATAACCTAGGTAAGGCAACTAAGGTCACCTCAATATAATCAATGCTCAGGAAAACAGTCGCAGGTGGGATTGATGATATGGGCAGGGTAGCAAAGCCCAAAACTCTCTAAAGAGCCCCCATATATGAATACAATCCTGGAAATATCTCTGGTGCTACTCAGTTACAACCAGGGGTCATCCCAATCATAACTGCTCACATTGCCTCGTGCTTAACTCCCTTGTAAGAGGAGGATCCTGAGAACACTAATTATATAAACGAATTTCACACTCTCATCTGGACAAACACATAAATGTTTCGTTTAGTGGTCTTAGAGAATTTACTCACAATGAACTATTCCAAGACCCTAAAACCTAATCTTGTTGGTGCACCCTATAAAAGAAAAGAGTGTAATTCATTTTATTATGCGTTGATTTTAATTGGATTATTACTCAAAGGGAAAATGGTCATGCAACTAATGATGTTATGATGCAACAAGAAGTAAAATGCACACCTAACAATCAATGCAAATGCACTGTGTCAAATGAAGAACAAGGTATGCTACTACGTGAAGTGCAAAAATTTCCTTCAAATGAATATGCAATCATTCCTATATGAAAATCTGACTAATACTCTCCAAGCAAACCTAATGCAAGTACCATGCAAATGCAAAATGATGCAAAAAGCAAATGTTTTTGTATTTTTTGAATTAAATGAGATAAAAATAAAAAGTATGACTCTACAGCCCTCAGACTCTACAAGCACTACCGGAAAACACCCAAGCAAAGCACCAAGGTAAAAGAGACCTAATGCACTAATCCCAAAACAAAAAATAGAAAATAAAATGACAAGAACATTTTCAAAAATTTAAACTAAAAAGTGACTCTGGTCAGAAACAAGGGTGTATACAAACTCTAGAAGCATCCAAGAAGACTCAACAATCATCCAAAATCACCCAGCAACACTTAATCTTCCCCCAAAAGGAAAAAATCAGTGCATACACGACTTTTTGCAGTAAATCCGCGTATATACGCGGCTATTCTAGGAAAACCCACATGTACACGCGATTGTGAAGGAAAAACCCACGTATAGGAAGAAAAAGATATAAAAAGAAGGAAAACAGACAAGCTGAGACAAAATTTACTCCTATAAGACACTACTGGGCAAACATGCCCCCAGACCCAACTCAGAAACAGAGAAATGAGAGAAATTCAAGAACATTGAATGGCGACAAAACCCCCAAAGGAAATGACTAGGAACTCCCCAGTATGGTCGCCAATTCTGTTATGGAGAAAACTTCCTATGGCTTGGGGTGTACCACAACATATAGAGTAACTGTACAAATCAATCCCTTCCCAATATGCAAGAGAAATAAAACATCTAACACTAAAGGATCTCGAAACATACTTTATTTCGGATGGTTGATGTAGATCCCCGTTGAGCTTTTCCAATCCCGCTTGTGTTAACAATTTGCTCTCTCAACAATTAGCAAACAAGACAAGCATGCTATATAATGGTGTTACACCTACTCTAGCATATATAATCAATAATGTATAAGCAATTAAAAGCATCCATGGATTCAATATTCATTTAAATGCACATCATTGGAAAGGAAAAGATATTTCTATTAATAAAAATTAGAGATTACATGAATGGCAACCTCTGTCGACACGTATGCGAACTGGAGCAACTGAGTGCTCCACTTGGGCCTCCACCACCTCAATCCTCCATCTCTCGATAGCAAGCTCACAAGCAAAGGCAAGCTTGGGAAGAACACCAAGTGATCCAAGGGACAAAGGGATGCAGACTCAAGTATAAGCTATGGCAACAATGGACTATAGTTTTCTTGCTCTTCAATTCCTCCTCCTTCAGTGTATCCAAAGGGTTCCTTATATAGTACTTCAATGGGGTAATGGAAGGTCAAATCCGAGTGATCTTGAGGCATATGGAAGGCTAGGAGACAAGTGACTCGGATCCATATCAAGGAAAACTCCAAAAATATTGGGTCTTTTGCACACATCCCGATTTACACGGGTTTAAGGGTTATATCCGCGTGTATACGCGAGAAAGGGTTTAAAAGTCGCGTATAGCAAATAACATGTGTTTTTAGGGATGATCATGGAAACATCAAAGGTACAAAAATAGTCCATGGGGTCCAAAGAGTCTGCAAAGGAACAGGGAAGGCCATAAATGTGTGATCTACCATGTGTGGTAAAATGACCTATAACAACGACAGAAAGGAAAAAAAACTTAGAATTTCAGGACTGAACTTATAAATCATTTGGAGCCTAATTTTTCAGAGTGAAGTTCAAATATTGAAGAACAAGATAATTTAATACAAAACATCGTCTGTAGGTTGAAGATTACCTGATGATTTTGTTCCCTTAGTAAATAATCCACATTGCACAACCGGTCAGGTAGTGATAAAGTAGGTTTAGTAATAGAATGAAAACTATGACATATGTCCTTAGCAACATGTAGGGGCTTGATGATGTGTTTTTAAATATATGCCATATCAAAAAAAAGAAAATTATATGGATTTTGAGGTATGAGATATTGAGTATTTTACAATTTATTTGTCAACAAAAATTCTTCTTCCAATGGAGCCACCCGGTGAATATTTGCAGTCAAACTTGTGTCCACTTCTTGTTCACCATTAATAAGAGGATCTACCCAATATCAAAACCTCGGGGAAGATTACTTCATTCCTCTGTTCCCTAGAAACGACACCAAAAGATGTTTGCACTTAAAGATGCACTTGACTACAAGAGTAGTATGTTTAATTCATCTTGAATCTGAATGATTATTTGTACAGGTTTGGATGTTGATAGATTATGAAAGAGGTCAAAATACTATCACAACCAAAGAAAGAATAAGACAACTAAAAATATGCCATATCGAAAAAAAGAAAATTATATGGATTTTGAGGTATGAGATATTAAGTATTTTACAATTTCTTTGTCAACAAAAATTCTTCTTCCAATGGAGCCACCCGGTGAATGATTTGCAGTCAAACTTGTGTCCACTTCTTGTTCACCATTAAGAAGAGAATCTACCCAATATCAAAACCTCGGGGAAGATTACTTCATTCCTCTGTTCCCTAGAAACGACACCAAAAGATGTTTACACTTAAAGATGCACTTGACTGCAAGAGTAGTATGTTTAATTCATCTTGAATTTGAATGATTATTTGTACAAGTTTGGATGTTGATAGATTATGAAAGAGGTCAAAATACTATCACAACCAAAGAAATAAGAAGACAACTAAAAATATGCCATATCAAAAAAAGGAAAATTATATGGATTTTGAGGTATGAGATATTGAGTATTTTACAATTTCTTTGTCAACAAAAATTCTTCTTCCAATGGAGCCACCGGGTGAATGATTTGCAATCAAACTTGTGTCCACTTCTTGTTCACCATTAAGAAGAGGATCTACCCAATATCAAAACCTCGGGGAAGGTTACTTTATTCCTCTGTTCCCTAGAAACGACACCAAAAGATGTTTGCACTTAAAGATGCACTTGACTGCAAGAGTAGTATGTTTAATTCATCTTGAATCTGAATGATTATTTGTACGGGTTTGGATGTTGATAGATTATGAAAGAGGTCAAAATACTATCCCAACCAAAGAAAGAAGAAGACAACTAAAAGTATGCCATATCAAAAAAAAAAAAAATTATATGGATTTTGAGGTATGAGATATTGAGTATTTTACAATTTCTTTGTCAACAAAAATTCTTCTTCCAATGGAGCCACCCGGTGAATGATTTGCAGTCAAACTTGTGTCCACTTCTTGTTCACCATTAAGAAGAGGATCTACCCAATATCAATACCTCGGGGAAGATTACTTCATTCCCATGTTCCCTAGAAACGACACCAAAAGAAGTTTGCACTTAAAGATGCACTTGACTGCAAAAGTAGTATGTTTAATTCATCTTGAATCTGAATGATTATTTGTACAGGTTTGGATGTTAATAGATTATGAAAGAGGTCAAAATACTATCACAACCAAAGAAAGAAGAAGACAACTAAAAATATCAAGCTCTGAAATAACATGAATGATTATCCTCAAGCAAGAAATACATGATGATGGCTCATGTTCAAATATGATCAAGAATATGTGAAACAAACATTTTATCACATATTAAAATAAAAACCATGACTCATACTAATATTGCAAACATGGAATCACACATATTTAATCATAGCATAAGCATTCATAATGAAAATATTATTATAAAGGATTTCATAGCTGCGATCAGTTTAAACAAAACTGTGAAATATTCCAATTGAAAAACAATTAAAATCAAGAACCATAACAGATGGAATATCATCACATATTAATGGTCTTCAACATAATTTACAAAGCAAGGTCTCATACTTTCTAGAAATTAGCTCTCCACCCTTCCTACAACATTCTTTAGCCTCTTGGCTGGAACTGAACCCTTTGTATACATTCAAAGCCTTTAAATATATAGATAAACACAATCCAGATTATCCCCAATCTTTCGGAACAATCATTTGGTAATGTACAAAAAAAAATTAAAATCTTGAATCATTGGCAACAAATATGGATTTGTTATCTTGATCCTTCGTTTGAAAATCTGGATATGTAGCAAATTGTTTGAATACTCTTCCACCTGACAAAGTTTTCAATTTTAATCTCTAATTCTTTTCCTGAAAATGTGGATCCATATCCATTCATTGACTAAAGATGCTAAACCAACGCTTCCAAAAGATGCTCATCAAAATTTTGGAAATTTGGGATCGTTGTAGAAAAGGATGAAATTGGTTCTTAAATATTGCCTTCAAATAAGAAATCTGGGCTTAATTTCCATTATTGTTGAGAAGTACAAAGACCCTTTTGACTGCTACTTCAATGCCTAAAAATCTGTAAATGATTGCTCAATTGCCAAAGTGATATTTCTCTTTGAAATCTTCCAGTTCATTGGAATTGCTGCCTTTAAATTTGGAATGATCCGACTGTTGACACCTATACCTTGATACCTTCATGCTTATTGTTTATCAAAAAAATCCTCTTCAAATCTAGAAAGGATTGCACAACTCATATCCCAACCCCTGAATCTGGATCGTATTAACTCAAAAGAATTTGGATTTACTCTCACAAGTGCCAAAGAAGCAATCATTCTTTAAATTGCTACCAATTTATAGACTCAGACAGAAGGCAAAGGTCTGCCACAGTGGCTCTAGAAAGACTGAATTAGAGTTCCTTATTTGAATACTCGGTGTTTCATGTGGTGATCCCACTTCTTCTTTACATCCAGCTACTGACCATTTGGATACTTACCATCAACACTTGACACTTGGATACTTACCCTTTGAATTTGGGCTCGAGCATTTCAATGATGGATGTATGATGTTCAATATTAATGCCAGCCACTATTTCATTAATATGCAATGAGTTTCGCTTTAATGTGGTGGAGATGATAATATATAAGACCCATCTTTCTTGAAAATTTCCATCAAATATTTTGACACATATCTTGAGGCTCTAATGGAGTTATGCGCTTGAAAGCTCCCCTCAGCGCACTCAGTACTAGGCATTGGCATCGTCGATAAAGCATCTAGCATGCGGTGAGTGTATCCCACATGTATCAGAGTATAAGTATTGTGATTATTCATATACACAAGTGTTTATGTAATAGAATGACTGTCATTGAGCCTCCCCCATGGCGTTAGATTTGATTTCACAAGTAAATTTTTTCGATGTGTGGTGTGGTAACCTTTACTTGTTCGATGTGGTGTGGTAACGGTTGGTGAAAGCTGCTACGTTGACTTGAAACGAGGCAGGAGACTTTATGAAATAATATTTAACCCTTCACAAAAATGTTACGTAACATTTGGAAAATATGAAATAAACAAAAAGTTACGTAACTTTTGGGTGGGTAAAGTAAACTCTTTTTAATCAAAACAAAAACATATAAAAAGTTTTAAAATAATTAATATTTTTTTGTTATTATATAATTTTAAATATTTGGATTTGGGTAAAAGTAAAGAAGGTGAAATAATATTTAACCCTTCACAAAATGTTACGTAACTTTTGGGTGGGTAAAGTAAACTCTTTTTAATCAAAACAAAAACATATAAAATTTTATAAAAAGTTTTAAAATAATTAATTTTTTTTTGTTATTATATAATTTTAAATATTTGGATTTGGGTAAAAGTAAAGAAGGTGAAATAATATTTAACCCTTCACAAAATGTTACGTACCTTTTGGAAAATATGAAATAAACAAAAAGTTACGTAACTTTTGGGTGGGTAAAGTAAACTCTTTTTAATCAAAACAAAAACATATAAAATTTTATAAAAAGTTTTAAAATAATTAATTTTTTTTTGTTATTATATAATTTTAAATATTTGGATTTGGGTAAAAGTAAAGAAGGTCAATTTTGGCAATTAGTTTGACGGCATAAGAGTCTTAGAATTGGAAAGCATAAACTGTGAAGCTCATGAGAGATTTGTCTATATATGCGGGGCTTGACAATTTTGATAAGAATTGAAAGCATTTTCAGATGTAAACAAGGAGAATAAATGTTAGAGACGTATATTACAAACTGATTAGGCTAGAAGATTGAAACACTAAGGAACTGACCAAACTGGCACAAAAACTTAGTGTTTTGGTAAAAAGATGTTGGGTTATGAACATTTTGGCAGTGAAAATCAGGGTCTTTCTTTACATGGGCGTTGTCGGAATGTAAAATTTTTGATGGGGCATATTTTGGTACCAACACACCTAATGACACAACTTTTCTTCCAAGGTGTCAAGATCCCAACTTTGAGCTTTGATTCCTCTTGTAATGATTGTTTTATAACTTACTATAGAATAAGATACAAAATCTCTTATTAACCATGGAGATACTCTAGGCCTCCAAAGCATATAAATAATAGAGAACTATAACACTATTTTTTAAATATATTTTCCCCTTCCCAACCCAAAATCAACAAAGAAATTTGTGGTCATTCAAATCCTAGGTCGTATTGGTTGTCTAGAGATTAAAAGAACAAGATTTATAGGAAAAACAACCTTGTGATTTAATGGTGATTTCCCTGGGATAAAATGTAGAGTTGGGTGCATTCCCTCTCAATTAAATAAATGTCTTTGAAGAAAATATGCATAGCATCCTAGTGTCACCTATGTAGGCATATGATAATAATACTAATTACACATGTAAACATTTGCTTCCTCTACTACTGCCACCTTCATAGTTACCTTTGTCATTGGTGAATATAGAATGGGTAGCTCAAATTCTCGTTTAAATTCTAAAATTCTCAAAATAATAGGGTTGAGTTGTCAATTCTGAAATTGGTTTTAATGTTAGCAGTGAAAAAGGGAATTCAAATGCTATAGGTGATGGGTGATTCCAAAGTGATCATGGATTGGATGAACATGTCCTCTTGCATTTGAAACTTTCATTTAAGACTCATTTTTTTAGGTCAACCATATTAAAAATGTTATAAATGAAGTCAATCTCTTGCATGTTTATAAAGATAGAAATGTTTGTTGATGTTTTATCCAAATTGGATGTGGAGATGGATCCTAGCATTTGGGAAATTTGGGCTCAATAGGAAGGAGTGCTGAGAGAATGTGATCTTGGAATTTTAAATAATGTTTCTACAAAGGCATTTCCAAAAAGATTGCAACCATCAAAATTTTTCCTTTTCCTATCTTCTATGATGACTTTCGTGTTTTTGTTGATGCAATTTCAATCTCATTTTAAAATGTAACAATGTAATATATATGTCAATAACTGAGAATATATTTGTACTTTTTTATTCAGTTTTGAATAACGAAGTACGTTTTTTCTACTGGAAAAAAAATGTCTTAATTCAAATGTTTTTATACCCAGTTCTTGAAGATCCTACTATGATGAATGATTAGATCTTCGATTTTAATTGTTTAGAATAGCTTCTTATAGAGGATATAGATTGTTGAAACCAAATGAATGCTGAAAAGTATATGCATAAAGTAATTTTGTTACTTATAACAAAACTATGATGTTTTTTCTCGTGCAAAAAATGATGTTGGTTAAAATCCTAATAACATGGCAACCAACATTAATAAATTCATTATTGCCAAGTTAATTAAATTGTCAAAAAATGACCACAATTATTGTTGTCATTACATTTGTTGGTACCAACATCTCAAATAGGGTTACAAATATGGATTTTCCTTAAATACTATCCTTTTTCCATTCCATAACTCATATTACATCATATTCGTTTTTCAAATATATATTAAAAAGTGATATAGTCTATTCGTTTTTCAAATATATATTAAAAAGCGATATAATCAATTGGGTATAATTTGAGTCATCAAAAAGAAAGTTGTTATCCTTTTTTGTTATAAGTTTAAACATCACTTTGTGACATAGATGCACTATTCATAAGCCAATTGTAAATTTTGACCTAGTCATACACCCTTATAATACAGATACCCTAATTACTATCTTTAAAATAGAAAAGTACCAAAATAATTTCCAAAAAATTACATTAATTTTTTTTATTCAATACTCAATTCAATAACTAACATATTATGAATTTATTGTACCTTTATCTCAATAACTAATAACTAATATATTATGACTCCATTGTTCAGCGAAGACATATCCTTTTTAGAAAAAAAAGATTAACACATCTCCAACATAAAATTTAGAGATTTTTAATTCCTCACTTAGGGATTTGTATTTCCCTTCTATGATTTGCTTTTTATGTCGAAAATAATTTTGTACGTAAACTCACCAATAAATTATTAAATTGATACTAATAACCATTAAATTGTTTTTTTTTTTAGAAGAAAAAATACCAGTCTTTGATATTCATAGGAATCAAAAGACATCATATACAGATACATATTCATGACAGTGAAAAGAAATCACATCCAAATCAGAATACATATGATCGAAGAAACAACAATGCAGCCACACCAACAAAAAGAAATAAACAAAGTCTGTACATCGCAGACTTTTCTCATCATCCCTGAAATATCAGGTCAAAATATGCTAATGAATCGGATGTGAACTTCAAACATATATTCTGGAGCATGACCTGCTAGCTGAAAGTCTTCCAATACATCAAACAGAGAGAAAAATAGCATGTCTTAACAATCAAATGTTGTAAAATATGAGAACCAACATCTAAAAGAGAGAAAAGTGGCCATCATGAATGACCATCCCATTCAATGTTTCAGTGAAGTATCCTGATCCCATATCCAACTTCAAAGCCTTCTTTGAAAGATCATTAGCCTGCATGTTGTGCTCACGGAAGATATGCTTGAAGGACACTTGAGGGACATATTGGAGCATATATTTTATATCATCACACTAGTGTATCAGTGAGGGAATATCGAGGGTCGCAAGTTGGTTTATCCAAGATATCACTACCATCGAGTTGCCAAATATCTTAAGTATGGGCAATCCCATCAGATAACACACCCAGAGGACAGCCCATAGCGCCAACAATTCTGCCCTTGTATTCGTGCTGGCTCCACATCCCAAAGAGAAATTGAAAAAATGGTTTTGACTAATGTAGATCACAAAACCTGCTCCACCAACATTCATAGCAGTAGCACCATCGAAGTACCCACAGGGATAGACATGTAGAGGTTTTGGACCAATCAGTCTAATTTTTTGTGGAATTTTAGGCACATGAAATAGAGTTTTATGGCCCTCAACTCTGGTAATAAGAACCGCAGCATAAGGTTTCCCATTGTAAAAAATACAACTATTACGAAGGAGCCAAATGAACCAGAAAATAAACAGAGGGATGTATCTATATGGTGCTGAGCGTGCGGTGTTGTCAAACCAGTGAGCAAGAAAGGACTGAACAGAGTTGCAGGGAGGTAAAGGGAAACCATAGAGGTTTGAAAAGTAAGAGAAGATATTCATAGTGAAAGGGAAGAATAAGAAAAGGTGCCCAATATCTTCGCTGCTACATTCACAAAGACTGCATCTACTCTGGCCCAAGAACCCACAGGATTGGAGATGGTCCCAAGTAAGAGTCCTTTCGTTCACCAAAAGCCAATTGAAGAAAATTAATTTTAACAGGATTTTTAGTGCCCATAGGGAGTCCAAAACTGGGTTATGTTCCTCTAAAATATTTAATTGGAAGAGACTGTCATAACCTTTCGCAGCGCTTAATGTTCCAACATATTTGTTGTGAGACCATAGGAGAGTATCAAACCTGTCCTTTAGTTTGACTCTATTGTAATTTAATCCTCTGATATATGCCTCCCAATGAAATTTCCATTCATCACAGAGATCCATTTTTCAGCGGAGAACCAATATCCTTTAGCAGAGGAGGTATAATTCCTTGCTTGATCGAGGGTGCAAATCCCATAATCTGCCAGGTACTCTCTCAAGTCGGCAGGGAGAACAAAGGACTTACCCAAACCAACAACAGGGTCCACTCCGATGGATGCATCAGTACCATTGCCCACTTGCCAAAGTAGACCTTTCCCAATCCAAGGCAGGGATTTAATAAAGCCTTTCCAAATAATAGATCCATTCCGAGAGCTGAAATTTTTTTCTCTTAACCAGGAATGCAGGGGCTTATATTTCAAGTATTTTGCAGAAAGAAGGAGATTCCATATACCCGAACTGTTCAGAGCATTCCAACAATTCTTCATCCTCAAAGAAAGACTGAAGCTAGGGAGGTGTTTGATGCCCCACCCCCCCAGGACCAATGGTCGAGCTAAGAGATGCCAATCAACAAGATGGAACTTTTTATGATTTGAGGAGGACCCCCACAGAAATGCAAAGATCAGTTTCCTGAGCTTGTCTAAAATAGAGGATGGGATCAGAAATAAGGCCATCCAGAAGACCGGAAGGCTAGAGAGAACAGAACGAACCAGTACTAGGAATCCTCCCATATACAAGAGTCTATTTGTCCAGTGGTTTATACGCTTTTCAAATTTAGAAATAAGCCAGTTCCAGTCCTGAATAACATAGCCCGAGGGTTTCAGAAAGTAACCAAGATAGGTGAACCCCTGATTGAGATGTGCATATCTGTAGGGAAAAAGTCCTGTAATTCTGCCAAGAAGGGTAGCATCTAAATCACAATGGATAAAACAGGATTTATCTGCATTTATATTCATTCTTGAGGCTTCACAAAAGGTGTCCAATAAAACTTTGAAAGCAATCCATTCCTCAAAGGTACCCAAACCAAAAAGAATGACATCATCTACAAATAGTAGATGTGTGAGAAAGAGTTGTGACAAGATCTTGATACCTTTGATTTTGCCGTTTCTTTTGGCATCTTCAATAAGAAGGCTGAGGCCTTCGATAACCAAAATGAACAGTAGAGGGGAAAGGGGACAACCCTGCCTGATTCCCCGAGAAGCCGGAAAGAAAGCTGAAGGAGAACCGTTGACAAGGACCGCAAAATTAGATGATGAAATACAACCCATAATCCAATTTACTCCCACAAGGGGGACCCCGATCTAAATAAGTAGCAAGCGAATGAAAGTCCAATTTACTCTGTCAAAGGCCTTTGTCAGGTCCAAATTCAGGATGAGAGCACTTTTCCTTTTCAGTTTAACAGTATGTAGGACTTCCTGAGTGATGGCAATAGGGTCGAGGATCTGACGGTTCTTCAAAAATCCAAATTGCCAAGGGGAGATCGAGGAATCCAAGAAGGGATTTAGTCTCATGGCCACAACTTTTGAAATCAGTTTATAACAGATATTGCATAAAGAGATAGGCCGGAAGTCCGCAAAGGAAACAGGGTGTTCAACTTTGGGGATAAGGGCTAAAAAGGTGGAATTTAAGGAGGGGGCCACTTTACCCAATACTCTTGAGGATTCCACCACATTTACAAGGAGAGAACCCATAAGATAAAAAAAGGACAGGTAAATATCAACCATCCAACCATCAGGCCCAGGTGCTTTATCTTTTTTGAAAGTCCTTAGAGCCTTTTCGATTTCCCCAAGAGAGACAAGGCTAGTGAAGGCTATTTTTTCTTCCCTAGAAATATAAGATGGAAAAAGACGAATAACCTTCAATTGGGCTGAGAGGTTAGATATGTGATCATCAGAGAAATTTTTTCCAAAATGGCACACCCCAAGAGCTTTTAAGTTCAGATCATCCGATATCACATTCCCCACTTCATCCATTAAACTCCAGATGGAATTCTGATTTTTTCGGGCTGAAGCCACATCATGAAAATATTTAGTGTTTGCATCCCCGTTAGAAGCCCAAGTGACTCTGCTTTATAGTCTAGCTGAGTAAATCTCATGATCCAACTGCTTTTGAAGATCAGCTTTCAAACTGCTGATGCCAATTTAATATAGCTGTTTTAGAAGAAAGAAGAAGAGAGTTACTTTCTTCTTCCAGCAAAACAGATTTATCAGCCATCTTTTGAGATTCCGCTTTAGTCCAAACTTTTACTCTTTCTTTTAGAAGATGTAGCTTGATGAAAGAGTATTCATATCATCCAAGGAGCCATCAGTATTGAAACAAGGCCATTCAGAACGGACCATATTCAGAAAATTTGAATTCCCTAGCCAAGAATGATTGAATTTAAAGGGGTAAAGGCAAGGCATCTGAGAATCACTCCATTCAAGCAGGACAGGGAAGTGATCAGATAACCCACATCTATGAGCCCAGACTCTATGTCTAGGAAGAGAGGAAATGAGCTGATCAGAGAGCAAATACCTGTCCAATCGTTTTGAGATGTCTTCTTCCCCCATCCTACCACTCCGCCAAGTAGGTCCTGGGAAGGGAGGGGCAATATCCACAAGATGATGATCTGAAAATAAGTTGGTGAAAAAGGGGCCCAGGGGGTCTAGATGCGCTCTAGTGCCCCAAATCTCGAAGGAATTTAAGGTTAAGTTGAGATCACCAGCAAGAATAAGGTTAGGGAGTGAGAGGAGACCTCCTGAGGCCACCGCATTCCAGAAAGTATCCCTGTTAAGATAGGGGCCATACACATTGAGGATAGAGAAGGGAATAGACGAGCTCCGGAACGAACCTTTTAGTAAAATGCCAGCCAAAGTATGGAAGGCTTTACATTTAAATTTTTTCGGATTCCATCCAGATAGACTGCCTCCAGAAATATTGACAGAACTAAGAGCACAAAATTCCCAACCCAGGAAAAGCTTGGAAAAGGCAAATAGGGCAGGGTATTTGCGGCAAAAAATTAATGGTTTAGTGATCGACAAACTCAACCTCGTGTTGGGCCACGCATGAGGAGATGGGAATGGGCACTCTCTTTATAGTCACACAAATTTCATTCAACTTAAGCTTTTACTAAGAGTCCAGTCAAGGGTCAAAGCGAATGAATGTGTCACTTCCGAATTCTTTAAGCACAAGATACGTTTTATAAAGAAAATATTCATTTTAAAACTTTTTTTCTTTTTTTTCTTTTTTAAACTAACTAAAAATGAAGTAAAAAATAATATTCAAACAATCTAATGAAATTAACTCATCAACATTCCGCATAACAAAGTACCAACACATAAATACAATTATACATTGCAATGGAATCTAATTGTTTATTCTAACAACATAACAATGGAATTGCAAAATAAAAAAATGTGAAAGGATGCCTCTCTGAATCAATGGCCTCCAGTGCCTCTCTAAGGTTGCATGTCTTGCCCTCTATGGTCACCTTAGCATGGAGTCCGTCCTCTCCATAAGGACTTAGTACCGGCTGTGGAAAAAAAGTGGGAATAGGGTTTTTTATTTTCTTTGTTTCTCTTTGGGGCCTTAGGGTTTTTGGTTTTCTCCATTCCCTGGTCAGGGTATTGCTGACATTGTCTCCTCTCTGGTTTAAACCCTGATGTGTGCGCCACCTTTGGCAGTGTGTCCCTATTTTGTCTTACTATTTTTTTACGGCCTTTTGATTCCCGAGTATCGTGATGGTCTATTAGGGATTTACTGCCTGGGTTTCCTTCTCTACATCGGTAAATCCAGATACCTCGGTGGTAATTGGCAGTGTAACACTGTTTTGTCAAGACTATTTTTACCTTACTGTTTTTTTTCCCTCCCTGCGGTGGTTTATTCGGGGTTTTTACTGCTTGGTTTTTCCTCTCTGCATTGGTAACCTTGGACATGCCGGTGATATTTTTTCCTGAGTGTTGTAGTGGTCGGTTCAGGTTGACTCTTTTCGCTTTCTCCTATCTTGTTTGTTGTTTTCTCTGGGAGGACCGATACTTTCTCTGACAAGAAGGTTATCTTTGGGTCCTTAGAGGCATGTGTTACATTTTTTGGTTCCTCTTCGATTTTGAGGTTTTGGTTTCTTTGCAAATTAGACGGTCTCGCTGCTTGGCGGTTAGTTGAAACCCTTGGCTCTTTCCTTCTTTTTCTACGAAGTGTTTTGACTTTCCGATTTTTCATCGGTTCTGGGTTCATTTCATCATTCTCAGAAACCTCACTTTACCTGGGGTTTCTTCGATCACATTCTTTATATCATTTGGTCTAGGTCTTAACTGTTGGTCTCCGAAATCACTGGTGTATCTTGGTCTCTTGGTTTACTACTTATGGTGGGGGGCCCGGGAACTGATAAATACCTTGTTGCTGATGGAGACACTCACCTCCCTCATAGGGCTCGGAGAAAGATCAAGGCCATTAAGGCCCTGGATGCTAAACATCGTTTTGTTTTGGGAGGGGACATCTTCATGGATAAAGTGGAAATGTTGTGCCAACGGGCTCTTGTTGGTCCTTTGGAGTATTGCAGTTTGGATAGAGATGGATGGGTATCTTGGGCTTCCCAGAAATTGAAACCTGTATTCGACTACATTCTGACTATTAGCAAGCTCTCCAATGTCTGGTATGTTTTTCTATTTCTTGCTACAAAGGACGCCACCCTTATTCTCAATTTGCTCTGGCTGATGGATTCTGGTTCTCTGGTTCTTAGTCGCTGGCATACGGGATTTGACCCGGCTCGGGAAAGAGTGGTTATGCACCACCTTTGGGTATTGATTCCAGATTTTCTCCTTCCTCTGTGGAGAAAGGAGGTTCTTGTGGGTATTGCAAATCCTCTAAGAAGGTTTGTGGATTTGGATTAAAATTTTCTCCATTCCTATGACAAGCGCTCGGCTGGGGTTATGGTTGAACTGAGTGTCTCTGCGGGGCTGTCGGTTGATATTGACATTATTCTTCATGGTTGTGTTATTGTTCAGTGGCTGGATTATCTCAAGGTACCCTTTCGGTGTCACTTCTGTCACAAGACGGGACATCTAAGATGCAGTTGCCCCCCCTTATTGCATGGATCTCCTCGTCATGCGCAAAGTGAGGAAATAGTGGATCCTCCTTTGGTAACACTCGGACCTTCGGCTCCTGGGCTGGTTGCACACACTTGTAACACCCCGGTTTTGACCCCATTTGCATTAAATGTATATGATGTATATATTGTAATTAATCATGGTGTGGAGCTAAAGGAAAAAGCCCTACCATCGATTTAGCATTTTATGTTTCGACGATTAAAAATCGTAGCCGATGGTATTTTCTGCTAGCTAGCACATTATAATTTTGGACATCATGTAAATATGCAATTTAATTAAAAACCCACAACCAGCTATGTCAATGCAACAAATAATGAGATGGGGGCATGATTTCCNGATATTCAAACCTTTGGGCCAGTGGGGAAAAGCCAAATGTCAAAGGGAGAACCCATCAAAACTGCCAACTACCCATTTATTATCTTTTCCCCCAATCATTTATTTCTACCAGAAGTGGTTGAAGTAGTTATTACATGGGAATGGGAAGAGTATGGGAAAAAATTCGAATTGGGTAGAGCACCCATTCTTAAAAAACACGTTTTGACTCCTTGGGCAAGTAAGAACCCAAAAACGTATGCCCATTCTACCATGCTTTCATGTTTTCATGTTTTCCACCACCATTCTCTCATGGACGCGAGCTCTCTCAGGCATCTAGAGTTTCTTGTGTGTGTCCATTCACGTTTTTGGTAGTCAGCTCCAATGTTTTCCAAAATGGGAAATCATTTTTGGTAATGCCAGTGAGTGGGAGAAGAGGCCCACGAATTTTGGGTGTTGTTGAGTTCGTTTTGGCCACGTTAGGGCCATAAACGACTCTAGAAATTGAATTGCTGCTAAAGGGATGTTTTTAACCATCTTGATAATTCATTTTGTTGCCGAAACCATTTTTCCTCAACCCAGAATTTTGTATTCTACTATGTGTGCATATTTTGCTTTGATCTGAACTGATTTGGGAGTGGAAATGGGGTATAAATAGCTTGATAAACCTGGTGTGAGAAGGAACCTCAAAGACAGATCTAGAGGGCTGGTTTTCTTCTTTGCACACCCTGAATAACATTGGAAGGGAAGGCATATCCTGAGGACTATGTAGTAGAGAAGGGGATGCTTCCTTGTGTTGGGTGTGTAGATGTTTTAGAAGTCAGGCTAGATTTGGTGCAGGTGTCCATAGCTCTAGGGTTGAGCTCACCAGCTTAGCAGTTAGCCTTTCCAGCTCCTTTGCAGCCTGATAAACCCAACTGTGTTGGGTTGGCTAAGTTTTTGTTGTATCCTTGGCTATATGTGAGTCTGATAGTGTTCCTTATTCCTTGTGGGAATCATGCCCAGCTCGGGGGTGGTAGTGGTGTTGACAGATTGATGAGCACATTGGCCTATGGTTGGGTGGAACGTTGCAGTAGTGTAGCTGGTTGCGGGACAAGCTTCCTCTAAGATAAGTATCTCTTGTGTTAAACTCTGCATTTGTATTTGCTTAATGATAAATGATGAACATGTCTAATGTGTTGAATGGATGAATTTTTATTCCATTGTATGTTAATAATTTATGCATCTATGTATGTTTAAGTTCAATGCATTTTTATCATGTGTATGTTCATGGGAGTTAAATTTCCCGTATTAGATAGCACTGTGGTCATGTTCCCTCTTGGGTAGACGAGAGGGGAGGTGACAACACTGCTCCTCTTCTTGAAGGTATGTATAACTTGGATTCTCATACCAATTATGAAGAATTAACTAAGGGGGAACTAGATTATATTGAGGATATTGAGAAGATTTCTTGTGTAAACCATCTAGATTCCCTGACACCTGTGGCCACCGACTAAGATCTTGATCTTGTCAGCTTTGGTGACTCTGAGATTACTCCTGTTAGGGTTCCTTACACTCCCCTCTCTATTTCTTCTATAGAATTTGTTTCACCACCTTTGACACCCTCCTTCTTGGTTCCCTACTTCTTGATTGAGGCACATTTCCCTCTGCTCAAAGGGTACCCTCCCTTGCCCTTTTCTGAGGCCATCCTTGTACCAGATAGTCCTCAAAATGAGACATATTTCTTGGACTCCTCCATCCTTAAACAACTCAACATCTTCACCAACAAGTCCCCCATCACTCCCTCCACCTTACCTCTGGACTATATCAGACATTTAAACATTACCATCAGAAAATATCGAAAAGCTAAGACAAATATTGTGTGGTGCAGCTCCAGGGGCCACTCGCCTCCTCCTTCCAAGTTAAACGATGTAGCTAGATCCTATCACTCTCCCAGTTTTCTTCCCTCCTTTGGGGCACTTAGAGCAGAGTCTCCCCCAAGTATGGGTACCTAATGAAACTCCTCTCCCTCAATATCCATGATTTCGGAGGTTTTGCCAAGATCAAAATCCTAGTCTCTCTTCTCTTTGCTATCAAACCATATGTGGTTTTGTTGAAGGAAACCATGTGTGACCACGTACACCCCCTCCTCTCTTTTTCAAAAATTCGGCTTGGTTGGGAATATTGTACTTCCAACTCCGCGGACCTCTCTAGGGGTCTCCTCACTACTTGGGATCCAACCATTGCATGTTGTAAATATTTTGGCTCTCGGTATGGTATCTTGGCTAAGGTGGTTTTGAGAAACTTCCCTTTGGAACTCTCTTGTCTCAATTCTATGGTCCTTATCACAACATGACACTTTTTTGGGATGCTGCAATCAATGATGGTATTTTCAACTTCCCAAATTTGATTATTGTTGGTGATCTCATATTCACCCTCTCGGATGTCTAGATTTGGGGCAGGAATTCACCCACTTGGATCCTCTCTGTACTTATTTTTCCCATCTGTTGGTTAGTACTAACATGGTTGATGTAGCACCGTCTTGCATGGGTCCTTCATGGATAAATGACAGGTCAGGGGATTGTGGTATAAGCAAGAGACTTGACAAAATACTTTTCTATGATTCACTTGTGCCCCTCTTCACTCGTTGTCAGTCTTGGGTGCACCATTCAGTGATCTCAGATCACTTCTTTGTGTGCTTTGAATGGGATGATGTGGATTTCAAAAGAAATTAACCCTTCAAGTTTAATCGGGCATGGTTACAATCAGATGAATTCTCTCAACTGGTTTAATCATCTTAGTCTTCCGAGGTCACTTTGTCGAACAATGATGCTATGACCAGCCTGGTTTATAAATTAAAAAGACTTACAAGTGTTGTCAAAGGTTTGGAAAAAAGACAAAAGGATAAACATTGTAAAGCTCTGGTGGATCTAGACTATGAGGAACAGTGCCTCTTCTCATTATTTCCCTCGGGTATCCTCACTGATTTGGATTTGTGCAGCTTGGCTTCCATCAAAATTCAACATGAGAAGTTATTAGCACATGAAGCTCTTACCTACAGACTTAAAAGTAGGGCACTCTAGATCAATCAGGGGGATGCTAATATGAAATTCTTCCATAATTTTTCCTCTGCTAGGAGGAACCACAACAATATATGGGAACTCTTAGATTGTACTGATACATGTGTTGGCAGGTTGGATTGGCTAAAGGTTTTTGGGGTTAATTACTTCTCTTCCCTCTTCATGGATGATGGGAAATCTTTCATCTCGGATCAATTACAGGTACTTCAACACTTCCCTACATTTCTTTCCTCTGATGACTCAAACTTAATGGTTGTTCAGGTCTCTCTAGAGGAGATTGAATTTGATCTAAACATTAAAAAAAATACCAAAGTACGGGTCCTAATGGATGGCCGGTGGAATTATTTCTCTTCTTTTCTGATTTGGTGAAGATGGACCTCCAGAAGGCTGTTGATCTCTCCTGGAATGAAGGAAGGGTTAGTAGGTATCTAAAATATACTTTCCTAACCCTTATTCCTAAGTCTGATAATCCTAAGAACTTCATGGATTTCAGGCCCATATCCCTCTGCAACCTTATCTATAAACTCATCAAATATTATCTCTATCAGACTCAAGCCTATCCTTTCAAAGGCCATCTCTATTGAACAATTTGGCTTCTTAAAAAATAGGCAGATCCAAGAGCCTATTTGGATCACTCAGGAAATACTACACACTATAAAAACAAAGAAACTGGAATCCTTGGTACTCAATATAGACCTATCCAAATATTTTGATCATGTTAATTGGACATTTCTGCATCTTATTCTCCTCCAAATTGTTATTCCCTTGTTCATAGTTAACTGGATTATGGGATGTTTCTCTTCGGTTAATTTCTCTATAATTATAAATGGATCACCCTTTGGTTTCTCTAGTGATTCTAGGGGTATCAGACAGGGGTGTCCCCTTTCAACTCTTCTATTCTTATTGATTATCGAAGGGCTCAACTGACTTAGTAGGGAGGCAAAGACTGCTAGAAGGATTACTAGTATAAAACTCTCCCCTACCCTGGCCTTTAACCACTTACTCTTTGTGGATGTTGCAATTATTTTTGGTATGGGTACTTTGGAGGAATGGAAGGATTTTAAATAGGTCTTGGATATCTTCTGTGCTGCGTCAAGGATGAGAATAAGTATGGAGGAATATTAACTTCTTCGTAACAAAATTCCTGAGGAAGCCAACAATTCCATCAATGTTATTCTTCCTTACAAAATGGAATAGATTGATCATGGTTGTTAATACTTCGGTTTCTGGATAAAACCCTTGGGGTATGTTACTAAAGATTAGCTATGGATTATTCATATGTTTGAAAGGCAGCTAGGCCACTGGACTCATAAGTTTCTTTCTTTTGGTGGTAGACTAGTTCTGATAAGATCGGTTTTATCTAGTATCCCAGTATATTGGTTCTCCTTGGCCAGATTCCCTAGATTGATTTTGAACCAGCTCAGTTTGTTGATGAATATGTAACTTCAGAATGTATTCACTTGTATTTCTTATGTATTGTAACCCAATGTTTATTTCGGGATGTATTTGTGATATACTTGAGTCATGTCATGCCCCGATGTTCCTATCGGTAGGATCTATAATGTAAACAAGTCATGTCAAGTTATTGTGGGTAACCCTCCTATTGTCTAAGGGTTAAAGTCCCCATAGTTCCAGGGCACTAGGGTTATTAGACTCTCCTAGAGAGGTCAGCCCTAGTAGGGTTTAGTCATGTCGAGAATTAGTATAAATAGAGAGCTAGCCTCTCTATTTAGTACACACTCACTCACACTCAGTTGTAGCGCATAGCTGAGGAAGAGAAAGACACTGGGGCAAGGAAGAAAGAGGTTACTGCTATCAGGAGATCATCTTACTGTTTTGGGGGTTTTAATTTTGGTGCTAATTCTATCTTTGAGGAAGTTGTGGGGTTTTCTCCATTTATGGTTTCCCCAAGGAAAAACACTGTGTTCATTGTCTCTTGTGTTTGATTGTTGTACTTGTTGTTCTCTTAGTTAAAGATCCTAACATAATGCTAGCTTGATTGATAAAACTAACATGGTATTAGAGCTAACCTAAGAAGAAGACACTGTACAGTTACAGGAACTAGGGCTCTCTACTTTGTGGATCTCTCTCCACAGATTTTCAACAAAAGAAGGTTGGAATAACTCTCCTCCTTAGGGCGCATCTTTCTGTCAAAGCAGAATCCAATTTTGAGGTTTTTCAGTTTTGGACCCGACACTACTACCGGAAATTAGGGCTTTTCACAGAAGAGGAATTTTTCAGTGAGCCTAGGCCTGGATTGATCTCCTCCCCAAAATCAAAGTTAGGGATCAAATTGAAAGCATTTGGTTGGACAGAACTCTAGAAAAGCAAAACCCTATCCTGCTCCTGAACCAACACTGCGGGATTTCAGCTTCAAATCCAGATCCGACATCTTAACTTGGTAAGATATAAATATTTTGTATTTCCATTTAAGGTTCCTAGTTAAGATGTCTCATCATACCAAGATTAATGAAAATCTTGAGGGAGGCTAATAACTTCCGAGCTTGGAAGTATAGAATCTCTCTGGTCCTGCAAGAAAATGAGTTGGACTCTTCTATCAATGAGGAGGTTCCAGTTCCAGAGGGAGATGAGGCTAAGGCCTTACATAAGAAGAAATTGGTTATGGCAAAGAGGATCATTGCTGATTCAATAAAGGATCACCTCATACCACAGGTGTCCTCCCTAAAGATACCTAAGACTATGTTTGATTCCCTAACCAAATTTTTTGAAGGGAAGAACATAAACTGAAAGATGACTCTGAGAAACCAATTGAAGAATGTAAAGATCCAGAATGCTGAGACCATCTAGTATTGATTTACAAGGGTATCTCAGATCAAGGAAAAACTGGAAGCAGTAGATGAAGAAGTAGAGAATGCAGAGGCTGTGATGACCACCTTGAATGGTCTCCCTAGATCATGGGACTCCTTTATTCAAGGGATATGCACTAGAAAGAATTTAGTCATGTTCATCAGACTGTGGGAAGAATGCTCTCAAGAAGAAGCTCGAATAACAGCTCGAGAAGAAAAGATGGGAAGTGAAGATCAAGCTCTCATAGTACACTCCAAGAAAACCAAAAGAAGTTCTCATCACTCCATAGGTAAGCATTTCTCTAAAAATAACTCTAGAAAAGACATGTCTATAATCAGATGTTATACATGTGATGAAGTAGGACACTTTGCAAGGG
This sequence comes from Pseudotsuga menziesii, assembly GCA_001517045.1. Classification (NCBI taxonomy): domain Eukaryota; kingdom Viridiplantae; phylum Streptophyta; class Pinopsida; order Pinales; family Pinaceae; genus Pseudotsuga; species Pseudotsuga menziesii. The sequence goes on from LPNX011161948.1 coordinate 68,986, forward strand.
ATTGTCCTAAAATATAGAATAAGAAAAAGAGAAACAACAGAAGACATCATGCTCATGCTGCAGAGGATGATGAACCATCCAAGAAGAGAACCAGATATGAAAGTGAAGAAGAATATGTCTTGATTTCTTCTCTCATGGGAAACATCACACATGGAAGCAATGATTGGCTTATAGACAGTGGGGCTTCCAAACATATGACAGGATTCAAAGAGTCCTTTGTAAAACTTTCAGAACATGAATCACCTCACAAGGTGAAGCTTGGAGATCACTACCAATATCTAATAAAAGGTAGTGGGGAATCCTCCTATAAACTAGACTCTGGAAAGTATATGAAGATGCAAGATGTATTGTTTGTACCAGGTCTCAAGAAGAACCTTCTCTCCATATCTGCATTAGATGCAAAAGGCATGAGGGTTGCATTTATAGATGGTCAAGTCATCATGTGGCCAAAAGGAAAGACTATCAATGATGCGGTAGTGATTGGAGAACAAGAAGGAGGATTGTACAAATTAAAGGGCCATCCAGAACAAGCCTTTGTCCATGACACAGTTGAGCCAAATGAGCTTTGGCATAGAAGGATTGCACATGTGCATTACAGAGCACTACCACTGGCAAGTAAAGCTATTGAAGGTCTTCCAGAAATTCAAGAAAAACATGATGGGGTTTGCAAAGGATGTGCGAAAGGAAAGATTACAAAGAAGACATTTCCAACTAGCGAAAGCAAAGCAAAAGGAATCTTGGAAATCATCCACTCCGATGTATGCGGTCCTATGTCATCAAGCTCACTAAGCGGGTATGTATATTATGTTTCTTTTATTGATGAATTTTCTAGGAAGACATGGATTTACTTCATGAAGAACAAAGATGAAGTATTCAGTAAGTTCAAGGAATTCAAAGCCTTGATCGAGAATCACACTGAAAAGAAGATCAAGACCTTTCGATCAGATAATGGCAGAGAATTCACTTCAAATGAATTCAAAGAGCTATGTAAAGACTCAGAATCAAGAGGGAGTTTTCCACTCCTTATAATCCACAATAGAATGGGATTGCAGAAAGGAAGAATAGAACTATCATGGAAGCTGCAAGAGCAATGCTTCATGATCAAGATCTTCCTATGCATCTTTAGGTGGAAGCTTCCAGAACAACGGTGTATGTACAGAACCATACTCCACACAGAGTACTTGAGAACAAGACTCCTGGAGAAGTCTTCTCCGACAAGAAACCAGAAGTCAACCATCTCAGAATATTCAGATGTCCAGTATACATACACATTCCAAAAGAGAAGAGGACTAAATTAGATCCTTCAGGAAAGAAGGGTATATTTGTGGGATACTTTGAAAGCTTGAAGGCTTACAAAATATACTTCCCAGGATTCAAGAAGATTGACATCAGTAGGAATGTGACATTTGATGAAGATTCAGCTTACAACAAATCCAGAAAGAGACCTGCTGAAGTTCCTGAAGAATCGAAAGCACCTAGAATTCATGATACAACCATGAATGAAGAAACTCAAGAAGAAGTTCGAGAATTTGAAGAACCACAAAGACTTGTAGATCCATCTCCAGAAAAGAATCCTCATACAAGGAAACTTGCTTGGGTATGAGAAGTTATCCAAGGTGCAGAAAGATATGGGGCTCCAGAAGAGAATCACAGAGAAAGAAAGAGGACCAAATCCTGCTCCGGGTATGTAACATTACTATGTGATTTCATTAATAAAGAACCTTCCAATTATGATGAAGCAGCAAAACAGAAAGAATGGAAGGATTCTATGATCGAAGAGTATCAATCGATCATGAAGAATGATGTTTTTGATGTTGTCCCAAGACCAGAAGGGAAGTCAGTTGTAACTTCCAAATGGATGTACAAGATCAAGCATGCTGTGGCGGTAACATAGAGAAATATAAGGCAAGATTTGTTGCTCGAGGTTTCTCCCAGAAAGAAAGAATAGAATATGAAGAAACCTTTGCACCTATAGCCAGATACACTTCCATCAGATCAGTACTTGCTCTAGCTGCAGTGATGAAATGGAAGATACACCAAATGGATATCAAGACTGCTTTCTTGAATGGTGTAGTGGAAGATGAAGTGTATGTAGAGTAGCCACTCGGTTTCGAGACACATGACAGGGAGTCTCATGTGTGCAGATTGAAGAAATCCCTGTATGGTTTGAAACAGGCACCCAAGACATGGTACGATATAATTGACAACTTTCTATCTAGTTTGGGCTTTACCAAGAGTAAAGCAGATTCCAACCTTTACTACAAGGTTGAAGATGGAAACCTAGTGATGCTCCTACTATATGTAGATGATCTGTTTATGACAGGTATGGATGGGTTGATTGTTGATACAAAGAGAAATCTTGTTGCTGAGTTCGAAATGAAGGGCTTGGGTATGATGCATTATTTTCTCGGTTTGGAGGTGTGGCAGAGTGTGGATGGAATCTCCCTTTGACAAGGGAAGTATGCAGTAGAGATCCTGAAGAGGTTTGGGATGATGGAATGCAAGGCTATGGCCACACCTATGGCATCGAACCTGAAGCTATTGAGTGATGCTTCATCGGAAGCGGTTGATGCCACGATGTATCGTCAGATGATTGGGTCCTTGATGTACCTGACAAACATGAGACCAGATATTTGCTTTGCTATGAACACCTTGAGCCAGTTCTTGACAGATCCGAGACATGTTCACTTGGACTGCTGCAAAGAATATTCTGAGGTACCTGAGGGGTACAATTGATTATGGGCTTAAGTACGAGGCGAATCAAAAGATTAACCTAGAGGGTTATGTTGATTCAGATTGGGCAGGCAGTGCCATCGATAGGAAGAGCACCTCAGGATGTTGTTTTAGTATGGGATCAGGTGTGATCTCTTGGTTTAGTAGGAAGCAATCCTGTGTGGCACTAAGTATAGTTGAAGCAGAGTATGTCACAGCTTGTTCAGCTAGTTGTGAGGTAGTATGGATGAGGAAGCTACTATCTGATTTATTTGATCTCTAGATGGATTCTACTTGTATACATTGTGACAACCAGAGTTGTTGAAGTTGTCAGAGAATCTAGTGTTCCATGACAAGTCGAAGCATATCGAGATCAAGCATCACTATATCAAGGATATGGTGTAGAGGGGAGCAGTGAAGCTCTAGTATGTTGTGACGGATGATCAGATAGATAATGTGTTGATGAAGCCATTGGCCAGAGTGAAGTTTGAGTACTTCAGGGAGAAGCTTGGTGTTCTCTATATTGAGGTCCCTTCCAAGGGGAAGTGATGATTCCGGAAGCCATTCTAATGAGTAGGTTAGGTGTAAGGGCTGAGCCATTCTGTCATGGTGAGAGGATTGGTTCCTTCCATGTCAGATATGAGTGCTAATCCATTCTAATATGACTGTAGTATTGGTTCCTACATGATCAGATATAAGGGCTACTTCCATTCTGCGAATGGAGGCACCTGGTCAATTACCAGGTAGCTCAGTCTGGGACTGGCGGCCATTATGATGTGACTGTAGGATTGGTTCCTACAAGATCAGATGTGAGTGCATGCCTTTCTGACGAGTAGGTCATATGTAAGTGATGTTCCTTTCTGACGAGTAGGTTAGATGTGAGTGCTGGCCATTTTGACGAGTAGGTTAGATATAAGGGCTACCAAAGACCTACAAGGAGGTAGGCATACAACCAACATGAAAAAGAGATGGCTCTGTAGAACTTCCTGTGACCAGAAGAATCATGAGATAGCACCTATGGTACTGATCCAGATCGAGTGAGGATCTAGATCCAATGATGGTGACCCAGTGATGATCCAGATCGAGCTATGATTCAGATCCAGTTATGATGTCTCCGAGATGATCCAGATCAAGTGATGATCTAGATCCAGCAGTGATGATCCAAATCGAGTGATGATAACCTTGTGATGATCTAGATCTAGTGATGATCCATATCCAGTGTTGATGATCCAAATCAAGTGATAATCCAGATCCAGTGATGATGATCCAAATCGAGTGATGATCCAGATCCAGTGATGATGACCCTGTGATGATCCAGATCGAGTGATGATCTAGATTCAGATGAAGATGATGAGAACTTGACGATGACCCAGATGATACAGAGAAGAAGACTTGTGCTAAAAAACTGTGTCGAGAGAATACCTTCCTAGTTAAAAGGGAGTGTTGATGAATATGTAACTTCAGAATGTATTCACTTGTATTTCTTATGTATTGTAACCCAATTTTTATTTCAGGATGTATTTGTGATATACTTGAGTCATGTCATGCCCCAATGTTCCTATCGGGAGGATCTATAATGTAAACAAGTCATGTCAAGTTATTGTGGGTAACCCTCCTATTGTCTAAGGGTTACAGTCCCCACAGTTCCAGGGCACTAGGGTTATTAGAATCTCCTAGAGAGGTCAGCCCTAGTAGGGTTTAGTCATGTTGGGAATTAGTATAAATAGAGAGCTAGCCTCTCTATTTAGTATGCACTCACTCACACTCAGTTGTAGCGCATAGCTGAGGAAGAGAAAGACACTGGGGCAAGGAAGAAAGAGGTTACTGCTGTCGGGAGATCATCTTACTGTTTTGGGGGTTTTACTTTTGGTGTTGATTCTATCTCTGAGGAAGTTGCGGGGTTTTCTCCATTTATGGTTTCCCCGAGGAAAAACACTGTGTTCATTGTCTCTTATGTTTGATTGTTGTACTTGTTTTTCTCTTAGTTAAATATCCTAACATAATACTAGCTTGATTGATAAAACTAACACCAGTGTATATTCACCTTTCTATGGGGTGGTACTGCAAATCGTCAAAAGTTTCGTTTGGTGGATTTGAAGGTACTCTCTCGTCACTTTGCACTTGGTTGATGGAATATAAAACACATGGGGTGGTTCAGTATTTCTCTTGGAATTAAGAATCTATGGAACGTTTTGAAGAGTAATGGTCTCTGGCAATAAGATTTACAAACAAAATATCTTAAAGGTGCTCCTTTGGAGGTTTGGCTCCGTCAAACTTGTTTCTCTGTCAAAAATACCTCGCACTTTTGGAATGGGTTTGTTTGTGTTCACCCTAAGATTAGTTTTATGCTGGGATGGAAGGTTGGTAACAGTGACTCTATTATACCTGGGATCGATCCTATTGTTGGACTGAGTACCAACTTTATCCTTTCAAGTGACTTTTGCTTAACGACTATGGTATATACACTCTCAGCTAATCACACAATAGGGGTTTCTTGGTGACCTCCTCTTCCTACTAGCTGACTACTGAGGACCTCGATTTGGGAGGGGCTTGGAAAGAGGAATGGAATTTTTATATCAGCAAAATATCTCATGGAGGCATCGGACTCAATAATTTGGACAAACACATCCTCTGGATGCATAACAAAGTTAAAGGAGAAGCTACTGCATGTTTAGATTATAATATTATTCCTAATAGTTTCTTTGGGACTTCTTCTAGATGGAAATATAAGCAATTGTGGCTTTGGCATTTCCCACTTAAAATCAAGTGTTTTATCTAGCTTTGTGTGGGTGAAAAAATCAGCACTTGGGATAATTTATCCAAACGTGGTTGGGTGGGGCCAAATTGTTGCTACTTGTGCAAAAATGGACTTGAATCAGTGAATCATTTATTCATCTACTTCTCCTTTGCCCAAGTTGTCAGGTCTAAACTTGATACCAAACACATGATGTTTATCAATTGGAAGGATCTCACAATGCTGGACAACTTAAATCTTTGGACTGTAAAGAACCATGCCTTATTATTTTTACCATTTTTTTACATTTGGAGTATCTGGAATACTTGGAATCGTGCTATTTTTGATGATGTTGTGCCAAAGGTGGATGTTGTTTGTAATTGGATTCTGGATTATTTTTTTCCTTTCTTGTTGAGGTAAACTTATTGAATCCTCATAAATTTGGCCTTTCCCCGGTGGTTTCTTACCCCTCAAGCGTTTTTTATGGATCACCAACTTCTAGTGCGGGAAGTTCGGGATTCACTCTACACATCATCCCTTCCCATCACTTCTAGGTAAAATTGGGCTGTGGTGTCAACACTAATACTCAGGAAAAGTTGTTGGCCCTTTGGCATCTTCTAGTATTTGCAGCATCATTGGGCTTACCATTTCTCATTGTCTAGGGGGATTCTCAAGTTGTGATAAACTGGTCAAACTCAGAATCCTTTTTGGATGTGATAGATCTGGTTCACTAGTGTGAACACATTGAGGCAATAAAATCCTCCTTCCTCTCATTAAAATTCTTTCACATATACATGGAGCACAATTCGAGTGCTGATGCTTTATCCAAGGAATCACTTACTCTCTATTTGGGGAAACTCTCCTATTTGGAAATAATGGAGGGAGATATGATTGGGAGTGATACCGTCCTATTTTTCTGAGGGATGTGTACCTCTTTTAATTTAAGGCTTACTCATATTTTTTCGTAAAGATTGGAGTTATCATTTCTTTCAAAATCATATGCCTTTGTTTTGGATGATTGTTTTTACTCATGGAATCTATTTTTTTTCAGTCTGGGGGGTATTTATTTTCCCCTCAAGTGTTTTCTTGGATAAAACTTTAGGGCTCGATATGTGCCTTTTGGGTGTGTGTGGAGGTTTTTTTTAATCTTTGGGGGATGAATTTTGGCTTGCATGGGGTCTTCTTCTGGTATCTTCTTTGGTTTATTACTACTGGTCATCCTCCTTTTGACAGGTTTTTATATATTTGATAGAGATGAATGATACTCCCGTATCATAGATTTGTATTGTTACCTTCGATTCAAATGAATATCAAGGAACTGTCTTTTCCCTTCTTGAAAAATAAAAATAAAAAAGTGAAACAACTCATTAGGAGGACAAATAATAATAATAATAATAATAATGAATGGAGTATAAAAATATAAATATGCCAAGTTCATTTAAAAAAAAATCACACAAAAATCATTAATGGCTACAGTTTTTTCAAGCTACTATGAAAAATTGGACCAAGCATTGTCCCAAAACCATAATAGGCACTTCTAATGCCGCACAATTATAGTTAAACAGAAAGAATAAAAGACAAAAGATATAAGATGTAACTGCAACAAGATGATAACTTCCTCTAAGCATTGTTTGTTACTTTATGCATGTAATACCCTATATGTTATGCCCCTGGACATATGCAAAATGTGGTTATGATTATTATTGTGGAATTAAGTGCAAGGACAAGTGTCCTTAAGGACCTAGAGACAGTATTATTATTTTGTAAAAAAAAATTAATTGAAACAACTAGCACACTAGAATCCACAAAGAGTATGGGAGGCCTTCATCCACCATGTGAGGGGGAATGGGAACATTCCTGTCACTTTATAACATGTTGTACTAAGTTTCTTATCCTAGTTCGAACCCAACTTTTGATTATTTTGGCATTTGGTGTTATTTTGACACATTTTTCTTAGATTGATGGGTTCCACTTGTTGAATGTGCCCATTTAGTGGTTTTGGGAGGTTACACTTGGTTTTGTAACCACCACTTGCACAAATGCGCCCTCATTAGCTATATGTAACCATTACATGTGAAACTTGTAATTCTTGGTGCATTTCCCCTCTTGTAAATTTGAGTTTCCTTGATGGAATTGGAATGGATATTTTATGGTTGAGTACCCTCCTTGGGTTTGAATTTCCTCCTTTGGTCTATAAGTCCTTGGTTTGATCTGGGAAGGGGTTATGGGGATGGTTTCCTAGATTCCCTGTTTCCTTGTCTCCTGGTTTCCTTATTTCCTTGTCACTTTTTTGCCTTCTTGTCTTGTTTCCTGAAAGTTATTGTGGTCCCATTGTTCCTTATTTGGACTTGGTTGTGTTGTCACTGGGATCGTTGTGGGTTGTTGTTTTTTGTCGCTTGGATGGTTGGTTGTTGATCATGTCATCCTTACTAAGAGATTGGATAATATTGTGAGCTTGGTAATCCATGTAGGTGTTGGGTATATGTTATATTCTTTGCATGTGTGTATGGAGGGGAGGTGCGCATGTCAGCGCTGTAGCTCGGCGATCCCAAAGGCACCTTCGACAGAAACAAGCCGTAGGCCCTGTTTTCGATGCGAGCACAACGAGCAAATTTTTTGGCTATTTATAGATTTTATGGCTATTTATAGCTGTTTGTGGCTATTTTTAGAATTTGTCTAAAAATATGTAACTTAATCTCGGTTAAGGGATTGGAGTCTTTTTCTAATCCGGGTTAACGGATTAGGGTATTTGGATGTTGTGGAATACCTATATTTTGTATAGTGAGTATTTCATAATGTAAAGAAGAGAAAATAGGAGGTGTGGCTCCAAGGTTTTCTGGTTTTCTTGGTTAAGGGTTTCCAGGGTAAATCTCTGTGTTTATGTGTGAATGATGTGTTGTGATCTCTATTTTGCTTAAAATAATCTGTATGCTTTGCTTCTTTGCACATGTTTAAAACTTACAGTAGGCTCTTCTATGTGTGTGATTTATGTGCTTGGATCACGAGGATAATGTGTTTGAAGTTTTCTTGAGCCATTCTAGTTAGTTCCTTTGTGTCCCCTACTTGTCTTCATCCTAGAACTGCATGTGAAGCTCAATGGTGGATGTTGATATCCTAAGGGACTATAGTGAAGGGAATCCCATTGCACTAGGTATTGAATTGAGTTGTGGTTGCTCAAACTGGTAATTGAACTAAATCTGAGTGCACCCCTACATGTGGATTCATGGCCTTATCTTGGGGATGGATTGTCAAAGTAAGATTTGGGTTGACAGTGCCTAAGGTTGGGAAAAACATAGTCCAGTTGATGCCAGTTTCACATTGTTAAGATAAGTGATTCAACTTTTTTAAATTCATATGTTTATAGTATGTTTCCATTGTTTCCATAGATGAACTATTTATTGTTGATGTGCATGGTTATGTATCAATGGTTAGATGCAGATTTGATGGTTTAATTGCTTGGAAACCTATACCTTTCTTATTGACTGTGAGATATGATATTGATGGAAGCTTGATATAATATGAATTCATGAGTTTATATGTTGTGTCTATCTCTATTGATTAGGCTATGGTGGATGTTGTAAACTCCTTTGAATAGTTGCTTAACATGTTAATGATCTAATGTAGGATATGATGGTTTTACTCTTGGAATTTGTTGAAAAATATTAGTTGTTTCATGTATGATTACATTCATGTTTATTTGCTTGATATTAACTTGCAATTGTGCCTTTGTGGTTGGTCTGAATTTGCCTATGAATTTATAATTGAAGTGTCAAAGGAAAATCGGGATTGGATTGTAGAGCTATTGTTTTTCCTGAACTTTTGACTACTAAAACAAGATTGGGGTTGGCTTGTCGAGCAGAGGTTTCATTCCCACCTCTGAATTTCAACTTTCAACTTCCGAGTCGAAGTGTGATAGAGCCCGATGCGCGTGGATCGTTCAAAGTTTTGATGTTGAGATGGAAATGGCATTGTCGACATAGAAAAGGTTGTTTGGACCTTTTGTTAGTTCAACAGAGCTGGCTCTCGAGATCTGACGTGCTGATGTCAGGATTAACATGACCATTGGGAAAGAAATTTAGTTTCATGTCAACTTCTGGTGTTTGAATTTTGGATATCTGAGTTCCAAAATTAGAACGTAGGGATCAGTAAAGTGATTTTCGTGTGTTTATGGAATGTTTTGACTTCCGAAACCCAATGTCGAAAGTGTTAAGAAGGTGTGGTTAAGTCGAGAAGGTGGATGTAATTCGTCGAGACTTTGATTATGTCAATTAATTTATTAATTAGCTAGATTCAATCTTTAATTAAGAAAGTTGAATATTAATGGTTGAATGTTTGATTGTTTGGATTAGTGAAATATCCATAGAAACCTTTTCTATTGTGTTTTGACTTGATTTATCCCTCCCTTGGTCGCTTGGTGTATCCAATCTCAGGTTTTAGAGTTGGTTACATTACAAAGTGGTATCAGAGCTTAGGTTCCAACTCTGCAGTTATTTGTCCTGTTACGACTTTATAATTTCTTGTGTTTAAGTGTTTTTGGGTTTATAAATGTGCATGTGAAATAAATTTACACCCCCCCTTGTGTTAATGGAAGAATAAGAAGCCTCACTATAGAGATCAGTTCAGTTGTATCCTTTTAATTTTAGGAGTTAAAGATCAATTTATTGTATGAATTATGCACGGATTATGTGTTGTGTTGGATTGTTATTTTTGGATGAACTTTGGGAGTGTAGTAGTTTTCTTAATTACTTGGCCAATTTGATTGAATTGAATTTCTTTATTTTTTAACATGCATGTAATGTATTTTTAATTTTTATCTAAATAAGCTTTTTGAACTGTGTTGAGATGAGCATAGTATGATTAATGGATGAACATGTTAGTCATCTAATAATGATTGATAAATGAGAACCTATAGACAATACAATGAAAGAATCATACATACCCTAAGACTAATCATGAATAGTCTGACACAATTGCAAGAAACTGCACCAAGCAACAATGTACCCAAGGAAAAATCGGTAGAGGTCTCAACATTCTTCACACTAGTACAAAATGAGAGATAAGTGAAAAAAAAAGACCAAAATCCACATATAAATGACCACTTTGATTTGGTGATCACTGGTGGCTAATTCTGGTCTCTTATCATGAGACCAAAAATGTGGTCATATTTAGTTTGGTCATTTATAGCTTGTCTTGTGGTCATTAACTTGGTAGTATATTTGGTCATTAATTGTCAAATTAATGACCAAAAATATGACCACAAGACAAGATATAAATGACCAAACTAAATATGACCACATTTTTGGTCTCGTGATAAGAGACCAAAAATTAGCCATCAAAATTGTCATTTTGTTAGAATAATCAATCCATAGTTACCTACCTTAGACATTAATTAATCCATTTTTGTCTTATTTGCCTAGTTTCCAATATTCCACTCTATGCAAGTTGTCTTCCACATGCCATAGAAGAAAACTTGCTAAAACTGAGTCATGGAGTGCTTAGGAAACCTCCTGGAATCCATATTTAGCATATCTACTTTATTCCAGATCCTCCTTAGCGCATATCTGCTTTTTCTGCTAAGTTGCCTACTTTATTGAGATTTATGGCAAAAGGGAAAGTAAGACTAGGTGTAGTTGACTTGTTTTTTTCCCTCATCATCCTCCATTCTTTTCTCCTAATAAAAAAGAATTTATGAGTTGTATTTCCATCACTTATTATCTTTCCTACTTGACTTTTCCAATTCGTGAGCCTCTAGGTAGATTTGGAAACTGCTTTATGCACATATGGGGGATTTGACTAGATTTAGTAAGCCTACTTTTTGACTATTTCGAATGGCATCCTTGTGCATTCGAATCTCTCATGTAATTATATATTGCAGCAGTCTATTACTTAACAAGGTCGGCTATCGTACACTTATTTAATACATATTAGTGTTATGCTCAAATTTCAGTCTCCTTTGTGTGTAAATTTGCATGTTTGATTAGCAATTTTGTGAGTGCAATTGTTCTATCACTTGGGTTCAATTTCCACATGGTATCAGAGACTTTGTAGATCGATTTCTCTCCTTCCATATTGCTATTGTAGGTTTGACATCTTGTCTGGGAGCACATTCTGCTGGTTGAAGGGCACAGTTCAGAGCTATGGATCAATCTTAGAAGATCATCTTGAATCCATTTAATTTATTTGAATGGAAAGCAGAGATGGAGATACTGTTGAGAGCGAAGGGTCCCTACAAGGTGACTATGGCAACTGAGGCAGAGCCCAATGCAGCTGCAGAGAAAATTAAATGGCACAACAAGAGGGATGAGGCCTATGGTCTTTTGTGTCTAAGCATATCAAGAGACCTCCTCTTCCATCTTGATGGATTGACATCACCTAATGAAGTGTGGGAGAATATTGTAGAGATTTTTGGTAAGACAGATGAGATGATAGGACATCAAATCGAGAATGAATTTATCTCTTTGAGTCCCAGCAGCTTTGAATCCCTGCAGCTCTACTTTTCCAAGTTTAAAGCCCTTTTTTTGTAGCTAAAACAACGTGGAATTGAAAAGAAGGAGGATAAACTAGTTTTGGCCATATGCTCGAAGCTTGGCCCTGACTATTTAGTGTTTTTTTTACCTTCCATGCCACCAAGTTGACAGCTCGATCCTAGAAGATTCCTAAGCTTGCAGAGTTCATGGAATCCCTCACAAAAGAACAGGATAAATTGGTGATGATGGGCACCATCAAACCTTCCAAAGACCAAGCTTTGGTTTCTGGAGATTTTAGGGTGGATTCAAAAGGCAAGAAGAAAGCTAAGAAGCCACCCGAGAAAAAGAGATACAAGAACAAGTCTTAAGAGGATCCCTAAGGCTCCAAGAAGAACTTCCAGAAGAAGAAGAACAAAGGAGAAATGAGCAAGTGTGCATACTACAGTAAGGGATACCATCCTGAAAGCTCCTGCATGAAGAAGTAAATTGACATGTTGACCCAAATCCTAGAGAATAATAACATCTCTCTTCCTGATTGCTCAAAGAAGAGGGAAGGAGGATCAAATTTAGACGACAAAGAGAGAGTACATGCTTTAGTTGCTGGCACATCAAGCTCACCTAGCTTCATCATAGACCTTAGAGCTTCAAGACATATGGTTTCGACCAAGGAGGCATTCTCCTCTCTTGAGATGTTGAAAGGTCCACCAATAGTGCTGGGAGATGACTCTCTCACTGACAGTTTGGGGAAAGGAAGGATTGATCTTGACCATGGTAAGTTCAGTAATGTATTGTATGTTCCAGGTCTTCCCTCTAACCTCTTGTCAGTGTATTAGATGACCCACACAGGGTCTCCAAAGAAGGTCATATTCTCCCCTGATGATGTTGAGATCACAGAGATCTCGAATGGTAAAGTCATTGCAAAAGGAGTTGTAGATCACACTTCGAAGGTATACATGTTTTCACATTTTTTACCCTACTCAAACCCCTCTGCTCTTCTGATTCATGCTAATGAGGCAAGAAAGATTTGGCATGAAATATTTGGCCATCTTAACTATAAGTATATTTCTGATTTAAGTGAGAAAAAAAATGGTCATAGGGTTACCAAATATTAATTTTTCCAAGGGAGTTTGTCAAGGTTGTATCCTAGGAAAACACCCAGAGCATAAATTTGAGAGAGCTAGTCATGAGAGAACCTCTGCACCTCTTGAGTTGATCCACAGTGATGTTGCTGGTCCATTTCCTCATATGTCAATGATTCAAGCCAAATATGCATTGACCTTCATAGATGAATTTTCCAGGTATTGTTGGGTTTACTTCCTGAAGCATAAGTCTGAAGTTTTTGGCCTCTTCAAAGTCTTTAAGGCTTTGATTGAAAACCAGTCTGGGAGGAGACTCAAGATTCTCAGATCTGAAAATGGTGGTGAGTATGTCAAGTCTGATTTCATTCAATATTTTGAAGATGCAGGTATTCAGATGCAAAATTCAATCCCTTGCACACCACAACAAAATGGTGTTGCTAAGAGAAAGAACAGATCACTGAAGGAGATGGCAACCTGTATGATGGAGGCTAAGACTTTGCCACCAAAGTTTTGGGCCGAGGCTATAAACCATGCATCCTATATCTAGAATAGGGTGCCTCATAAATATCTTGATGGTATGACTCCTTTCGAAGCTTGGAGTGGGCACAAGCTAGATGTGACCCATTTCAGGATTTTTGGCTCAAAGGCTTGGGCTAGAATTTCAATAGAAAAGAAGAAGGCTTTGCAGCCCCAAATCCAAGAGTGTCTATTTGTTGGGTACTTTGAAGATTCAAAAGGGTACAATCTGATCAACTTGAGCACAAACAAAGCCTTCATTGAAAGGATTGTTCAGTTCCAAGAAGAGCCTTTAGCAGCAGTTGAAGTTGGAGAGTCATCTTCACCACCAAAACCATTGAATGTAAGTGAAGAGACAAATGAGTTTGCTGATTCTGATATGTCTGATAATGATGATTTAATTACAGATCCTAACATTCCTACAAGACCAAAATGGGTAGCAAATACCATTCATGCAACTGGGGAACTAGCTGGAAATCCTAGTGATCCTGGGAGGATTAGATCTCAGTTTGAGAGTGCCCTGTGTATGAAAGATCCTTTGTGTGTAGAGAAGTTTTATCTGATTGTTGAATCAGACCCATAGACATATGAAGATGCAGCACATGATCCAATATGGAAAACAACCATGAAAGAAGAATTCAGCTCACTCCAGAAGAACAACACTTGGGAACTGGTTGATCTTCCCCCAGGGAGGAAGCTAGTTCAATGTAAGTGGGTTTTCAAAACTAAGTTTTCTGCTGATGGTTCACCTTTGAAATATAAGGAAATATTGGTAGCCAAGGGCTACTCATAGGTACATGGTATTGACTACAATGAAACCTTTGCACCAGTGGCAAATATGGACTCCATAAGGCTAGCCTTAGCCATTGCAGCTTCGAAGCAGTGGGAGGTACATCACATGGATGTGAAGTGTGATTTCCTGAATGGAGATCTTACTGAAGAGATTTACATGCAGCAGATTCAAGGGTTTGTTTCTAATCCATCTTTTGTGTGCAGGTTAAAGAAATCATTGTATGGGCTCAAGCAAGCCCCCAGGGCTTGGTATGCCAAGATTGATGGCTTTCTGTTGTCATTGAGTTTTGTTCGATGCAAGTATGATCCTAATGTTTATTTGAAGTTGATTCATGGTTCTTTGATTATTATTGTCTTGTATGTGGATGACCTTCTGATTATAGGAAGTTCAAAGAAAGAAGTTGCCTCCTTGAAGGATGCAATGAACCATGCATTTTCTATGACTGATTTGGGGTTGTTGAGCCAATTCTTGGGTCTCAAAATTGCTCAATACCAACATGGAATAAAATTACATCATTCCAAGTATGCTTTAGATTTGCTGAACAAGTTCAACATGAAATATTGCAAGCCAAGCAAGACTCCCTTCCTTTTAGGAGTTAAGCTTGAAGAAGCAGGTTCTTTTCCTATGGTAAATAATACACTGTATAGGCAGTTGATTGGGTGTTTGCTTTACCTTACACACACTCGACCTGATATTTCTTATGTAGTAAGTGTGGCTTCAAGATACATAGATCAGCCTCATGAGATCCATTGGAGAGCAGCCAAAAGGATCCTTAACTTTGTTCATGGAACAAGAACTCATGGGATCTTCTACCATATGTGTTCATGCTTGCTGAAGGACCAATCAACTAGTCAAGCAAGAAACATAGTGCCATTGCACTCTCATCTACAGAAGCAGAGTACAGAGGAATTGTAAATGCATCAACTCAATGTTTATGGTTGTAGGGAATACTTGGTGAGTGTGGCTTCAAATCAGAGTTTTCAACTATTATCTATTGTGATAATCAGAGCAGCATTCGAATATGCAATGGTCCAGTTCAGAGACAGAGAACCAAACACATTGAGATCCATATGCACTACATCAGACAACTTGTGCATGATGGCACCATTCACCTACTCTTCTGTGCATCTTCAGAACAAGTAGCAAACATCTTCACCAAAGTTTTTGTGAGAAGACATTCAACAATCTCAAATCACTGCCAGGGATTGTTGATCATGCTGTGAAGCATGATTAATGACAATATTTTCAAATTTTGTTTCACTGTCCATGTTTAAGGCAGGATTTTCCCACTAGGTTTTTGCCTCTTTCCTTGGTTAAATGGACATGTAGTATGTAAAGGGTGACTAAGCCTTGTTGCTAGGCCCTATAGTTTTCTGATATTTACTCTTAAATTCAGGCTTAAAGGGGGGTTTTAGAATAATCAACCCATAATTACCTACCTTAGACATTAATTAATCCAATTTTGTCTGATTTTCCTAGTTTCCAATATTCCACTCTATGCAAGTTGTCTTCCACATGCCATAGAAATCAAACTTTCTAAAACTAAGTCATGTAGCACTAGGGAAACCTATTGGAATCCATATTTAGCATATCTACTTTATTCCAGATCCTCCCTAGTGCATATCTGCTTTTTCTGCTAAGTTGCCTGCTTTATTGAGATTTATGGCAAAAGGGAAAGTAAGACTAGGTGTAGTTGACTTGTTTTTTTCCCCCATCATCCTCCATTATTTTCTCCTAATAAAAGCATGTATGATTTGTATTTCCATCACTTATTAGCTTGCCTACTTGACTTTGCCAATTCGTGAGCCTCTAGGTAGATTTGGAAACTGCTTTATGCACCCATGGGGGATTTGACTAGATTTAGTAAGCCTACTTTTTGACTATTTCTAATGGAATCCGTATGCATTCGAATCTCTCATGTAATTATATATTGCAGCAGCCTATTAATTCACAAGGTTGGCTATTGTACACTTATTCAATACAAATTAGTGTTATGCTCAAATTTCAGTCTCCTTTGTGTGTAAATTTGCATGTTTGATTAGCAATTTTGTGAGTGCAATTGTTCTATCACTTGGGTTCAATTTCTACACATTTAGTCATTTATATGCAAATTTTTGTCATTTTTTTCACCGCTTATCTCTCAATTTTTGGTCACTTGTCTCTCATTTCTTGGTCACTAATTTATTCATTTTTAGTTATTTTATATGCAAAGTTTGGTCATTTGTTTGGTCACTTATCTCGTATTTTTTGTCACTAATTTAGTCATTTTTATTCGATATTGCAATATCATTAGGGCACATAGGAATCAAACCACCAACCTCTTGTTTATAAGGCTTGTGCTCTTCCATTGAGCTATCACCCTTTAAGAATTTGAAAACGTAAATTACAAATTCCTCTATAATGGTAAAATATATCAATTATATAATGGATGGAAAAGGATGATAGATTGTATAAGTTTATAATATATGATCAAGAAAGTTATGAAAACCATGCACATAGATATGGAAATGCTATGAGACTTTGAAATCCAATATCACAAAACAAAACTTGGAGATCAATCCATTTTGAAAACTTGTTTGAACCCTTGTAAAAGTACCTAAAGGTTCTAACTCAGATGAAATCAAATTGAAAATTGGTCAATAATCCATCAAAGAAACTAAGACAAGACAAAAGAGGCCAAAAAATACTATGAAAAAAGGTAAACCTCCTTAGAATTGCAATACAACTTGTCCAACAAATAATTCTATTTTAATATAGAAAAACTAACCAAAAATCTATTTTAAGAACTGAAAATACTGAAAAAAAATTATATGCATTAACAAGGCAATAGAATTTTCTTGTTAGATTATGTTTTAAATGCATGCACATCACAAAAAGAACCTTGTAAACAACTGGATGAGGATGCATTGGATCTTCTTGGAAGAACTTAGCTTGAAGGGAAGGAAGTTGCAATCCATGAAAAAATTGTGCCAAGTGCCTAAATAGCTCCAATCTATTTTTAGCTTCAGTCCACTTGACTAGTGAATGCCTATTTTTCTTTACCACTAGATGTCCATCATCAAATTGCATCTGAGCACCAGATACATTTTTGTTTTTATCTTTTTGGAAGCTCTTTTCTGTTGGTTTTATCTCTAAACTTGAAACTGACATTATATCCACATTATTCTCTTTCCTCTATGGTGGAGGATTTGAAACTGTTGTGTCTATTTTTCTGGTCCATTTCCACTTTTCTTTCCACCTACATAAAAATTTCACGAAACATTACCATTACAATTAAATTATCTGGCAGACTAGTCTTAACCATTTGTTGGTCGAACTCATAGCAACAATAATAGGACTACCACTTACAGGCATAGACCCAAAGCCCCTTTTCAAGAAAGAATAGGACACTATGCTGACAAACAAGATGAAGGACACGTATGACTTGTTTATGGATACTAGAGTTTTCTTTATCAACTCCATCAATGATCATACCGTTCAGTTTGTCGTGAAGGTGTTAGCTACCAAATTATTGAGGAAGATGCGACCAGACCAATGTATTGCGGGTACAATCGCAGTAGCTGAATTCTGTGTGGAGGGAGTTCAAATGAACTGGTCATGTTATCTACTGAAAGAGTTATTAGAATATGAAAAAGAGTCACCGAAAAAAGCTATTGCATTCCATTACTCCTAGATACTCATTTTTATTTCATTTGTCGGATCGTCAGAGCCAACAAACTACCAAGCGGTAGACATACCAGTGCTCTGTCGAGGAGTTTGATACTGGAATATCCAGTTTGAGAAAGATAAAAAGGACCCACAAAGAGAAAACAACGTGTGATTATTTATACATAGAGGCCCTGCTCTATCAGGTGAAGAAGAAAGCAAGAATTACGGAAGAAACTGTTTAACGGTTTCAAAACATCATTAAATTTATAATTGAACCCCATCATATCTTGTTGCAACCAATATAAGATCCACATCACTAACAGTTGGAGACCCAATTTTTGTTGACTAAAGAAGAAGTTGAGGCCATTACCAAAGATTGGTCAGAATAATGAAGGGTTCTCGTCATAGATGACCTACTATCTACCGAATAAGAGATACGAAAGAAGGAACCACAAACACAGAAGGATGGTGAACATGGAGGGGATCCACGACTACCAGAAACAAAAGATCTCAACTCTGCTAAGAATGCTTAAATTGCAACCCAAAAATACCTAGCGGTATGAGAGAAGAGGAAATAGAATGAGGTAGAGAAGGTTTAGACAAGGTGGAAGAAAAGAAAGGATGATAAAACTATAGGAACTTTCGGCCTTGATGGTGAATATTTTACCCTTCTGACAGAATCCAAGGAAGAATTCACGTGACACAAACCAAGAAGAAAGAAAAATAGCATTGGGCAGAGATAATAGGAAGTATAACAGATCTACTACAAACACTCTACAAAGTCGTAAAAGAAGCATGTGTCACAGTCGACTATAGGCTGCCATCGATAGAGTCGCAAGACTTACCTAGGTCATCAAAAGAGTGACCAAGTGATGTATCCATACCAATTCCATCGATGGAGACTCAAGTAGCAGGAGAATCACTCGACCTGGGAACAACGGAATTGAATACTATGGACAAGAACTTGGGCCATGCGACAATAGATTTTTTGTAGATTCCACTATACGAAGTCTATGCAATGAAGAATGTCGCAGTCGCAGAAATGAAGGTAAGATAAGGTGCATAGATTAAACAGATGAAAGTATTAAATAAATTTGTTAGTAAAATGAAGAAAACAATCAAGGAAACCAAACAAAAATCCAAGACCTGGGAGGAGGACATGCACATGCTCCAAATGTTGTAGCACTTGCTTGCAACAATTTTGTCGATGAAGGAATACCATAGGTAATGTTTGTAGAGGCCAAGGTCATTCAACTTGGATAAATAACAAATGAAATTCAAAAAAAGGTCCCAGAGTTAGAAGCACAAGTAAAACCCACTACACCCCCAGAGGTGTTAGAAGAGAGAAGGATGTAATCAGCAGAAGTTGCGAAGAAAATAGAATAAGAAGAGGCACTACGCGCTAAGGATGTTGAGGAGGTTTTCCAAACTTGGGAAGCATTGATCAATGATGTCGAGTTAGAGAAATAAATAGAGAAGCTATACATTTATGAGACTAAGGAGACTCAGATGAGTAATGAAATGAAGAAACTGCCCTTATCTGAGAAAATGACTAAGGCTACAAATATGAAAAATCTTCAACATCAAGTCACAGTGCAGTGAACCCAACAACAGTAGAGAACCGACAAAGTCATAGAGTTGTAGGATGAAGAATAAAGAGTTGCAAGCATTATCTAGCATGTACATCAGAAGGTGCCACAAGAAGCATATTTCATGGGACTTTCAATGTCAGAACACATTAGTTTCGACCTTGTAGAAAACTTGCAGAAGGAAGAAGAGGATGTGCAACGAGAGACAGAAGAGATAGTGAAAATATTTCAATATTTTCAAAGTAATTTCGTCACAACTACATAATTTTTGGAGTAGCACAGCGTGGCTTGGGTTGAGCCACAGGTGAGTGTTGGGGGCATGTTGGCCCTAGGATAAGATAGGTAGAATCCAGTTAGAATTCTGCTCAAAATGAGAATATTCTGGTCAAGCGATAGAGGAAGCTGTGACAAAGGAAGAGATAATATAGAAGAAGTAGCGGTAGAAGGAAAGTTGTGACAGAATCATCCACGAAGGAAGAAGTGTGCAACAAAAGGAAATATGCAATGAGATCAGCCATGATGGAAGAAACCATGATACAAGGAGTGCAACGACTGAAAATTATAGCACGAGAGATTGTGGGTATGAAGTAGGCTAGATTCCTGTGTGATTTAGGGAATAAAGCATCTTTGTAATTTGGGTCGATAGTTCCTATTAATAGTTGTGATGGAAATAAATGAGAATAGGAATGATAGTCTGTTGGATAATAGAATGAATTCGGTTGATGATGACATATAAAGAGTCTATAAAATGAATAACCCAAGTTGTATGTGGGTTACTTCCTAGTTAGTTGGTTCCTAGTCACTCAGTTGGCTTGTATTTGTTAGAAGAGTCGAAGAGTCGTAGAGTTGTATAGAAGAGTGAGTCGATCCAGGATTTGGGTGGATTGATAATAGAGTGAAGGGAAGAAAAAATTATGAGATCAGAGACTAGAGAGCATGAGAGAAGAGACAAGTTTGTATAGAGTGTAGAAGAATATGTAGAATAGAGTCTGCAAGCTGAGTGCGCATATGAAAGTTGCCATATATTTCTCATGCCAAATGAAGAGTGCCTTTGTGGTTTTTCCCAGATGGGTTTCCATGTTAAATACTGTGTCAATGTGTGTTTGATGAATGTGTTTGTGTCGCATGAATGCATGTTGTGAATAAGTGTTTATGTATTTTCTTATAAATAGTTATTGTATGCATATGTCGTACTATTACTAGTTGGAATCGATAATAAGGCATTATATTGTTTGTTGTAATCTCTATCGATGGATAAGTATAATTAATATATTTAATGTGCATAATAAATATAAGTGATACATCCACTAGCTTCGATTGAAGCGAGTTGGTAAGGTGTTGTGAGAGGAGGAATCCCCAACCAACTACGGGAACCTAGTTCTGGAAGTTACCCATAAGAGATATCTTGGGTGAGACTGCATTTGCATTGCAAGTGCTTACGATTGAGCCTTGCTCTATCAGGCTGACAGATTGGGATTTATTGTCATACAAAGAAGCTTTGAACCTAGGTCGAAGGGACAAACACTAACAGGTCAATTTCCACTCTTCTTTCCACCTCCATAAAAAATTCACAAAACATTACCATTACAATTAAATTATCTGGAAGACCAGTCTTAACCAATCCTTGGAAATGTTGAAGTGTAATTGTAATGGATTTGAGTCTATACTAAAACACTCAGTCTCATACAAGTCCCATATAAATTGATTGCAAACTAACCATAAGTTAAAGTATGAATACAAGGAATGACGAAATGTGATATAATTAAGAAAATCAAGCTCGTAACAAAAGATTAAAGATGATTCTACACTATCGTATGGTATACATCACACTCAGAATATCTCAATTTAAATTGAACATTGGTTTAAAATAAAGGGAAATATGTGTGCATTGTGTACCCATATAGGTATACAAGTACAGATGTTTGTAATACATGTGCATCCCACACCATATATTTCATAGTGAAAATAAACATATATTTCCATGTTGAACCCCCCAACCCCTGGACATTGTTCCATATTGTACATAAACATATTTCCATGTTAAGTCATAGTATATTTCATATTGTAAATACTCACATATTCCCATGTTGACCCCCCATGTATTTTCAACTGTAAATAAACATTTATTTCAATGTTGAATTATAAATGTTATCATTGATATTTAATTTCAATTTGAAAAAGTATTTGAATCCTTCTACAGTATAAAAATATATATTTCTACAACGTATACATTACAAGTACAATTTTCTAAATATATAGATAGTGTTAGAATAATCAAACCCATAGTATTACCCACTTAGACATTAATTCATTTATTTTTGTCTTATTTGCCTAGTTCATGAGTCCCACCATGTGCAAGTTGTTAATTGCCTATCCATAGAGGTCAAACTTGCCATCTTTGACTCATGTAGCGCTTGGGAAAGCCTTAGGAATCAAATCTACTTTATTCCTGGCCTCCTAGGCGCCCTTCTACTTTTTCTGCTTTATTGACTGCTTTTTCAGTGTTTTAAGGCACATAGGAAAGCAAGACTAGGTGAGGTGAACTTGTTTTCTTGCCCTTTCATCCTCCACTCTTTCCTCCATGCAAAAGCATGTATGAGCTGCCATTCCACCACTCATTATCTTTCCCATGCGCCCTTGCCAATTCGTGAGCCTCATGACAGATTTGGGATCAGCTTTTTACACCTATGGGGGATTTGCCTATTTTGGATAAGCCTGCTTTATGCTAGTTTTGGATGCCTCCTTATGCATTCGACCTATTGATGTATTCTATATATACAAAAACCTATGTTATTACAGGGTTGGCTATTGTACACTGAGTTAATATAATTTAGTGTTACAGCTCCATTTTCAGTCTCCATTGTTGATAATTTTGCATGATCAATTGTAATTTGTTGTGAGTGAAATTAATCTATTGCTGGTAAGAATTTATACATGGTATCAGAGCCATTGTAGGTTGTTACTCTCCTTCAAAAATTGTTTTGCAGGTTTGACATCAAGACTGGGATCCTTCTACTAACAGCCGGGACAGATTTTCTAAAGCTATGGATTCACAGAAAACTATCTTGACTCCCTTCAACTTTTTTGAATGGAAAGAAAAGATGGAGATCTTGTTGAGAGTGAAAGGCCTCTACAGGGTGACTATGGCAACAGAAGCAGAGCCCAATGCAGTTGTAGAGAATATCAAATGGCACAATCGGAGAGATGTGGCCTATGGCCTCCTATGTCTCAGTATTTCCCGAGACCTCCTTTTCCATCTCGATGGATTAACTTCACCGGATCAAGTATGGGAGAATCTTTCTGATATTTTTGGAAAGACAGATGATATGAGGGGACATCAGATCGAAAATGAGCTGATTTCTCTGAGTCCCAGTAGCTTTGAATCCCTGCAGCTATATTTCTCCAAGTTCAAAGCACTAGTTTTGCAGCTGAAGCAGTGTGGTATTGAAAAGAAAGATGATCAGCTCGTATTGGCCATCCTCTCGAAGCTAGGACCTGACTAATCAGTCTTTGTTTCGACCTTCTATGCCAAAACAATCACAGCTCGAACCTGGAAGATGCCTAGCCTTGCAGATTTCATGGAATCTCTCACACAAGAACAAGACAAGCTGGTGATGATGGTCACCATCAAACCTTCCAAAGACCAAGCTCTGGTTGCTGGAGATTCAAGGGTAGATTCTAAAAGCAAAAATAAAGATAAAAATCCACCTGAGCAAAGAAGAGACAAGAAGCAGTCTCCGGAGGATCAACAAGGTCCCAAGAAAAATACCCAGAAGAAGAAAAACAAAGGTGAAATGAACAAGTGCTCATACTGTTTGAAGGGCAATCACACTGAAAGATCTTGTATGAAAAAGCAGATTGATATGCTGACCAATCTCCTGGAGAAGAATGGCATCTCCCTTCCAGAAAGCTCAAAGAAGAGAGAAGGAGGATCAAGTTCCGATGACAGAGAGATAGTTCATGCTCTAGTTGCTAGCACATCAAGCTCACCCAGTTTTATCATAGATTCTGGAGCTTCAAGACACATGGTTTCGACTAAGGAGGCCTTCTCCTCACTGGATATGTTGAAAGGACCATCTATTGTACTAGGAGATGACTCTCTCACTGAAAGTAAAGGCAAAGGAAGGATAGAACTTGATCATGGTAACTTCAACAATGTGCTGTATGTCCCTGGTCTCACCTCCAACCTTCTATCAGTGTACCAGATGACCCACACTAGGTCTCTTAAGAAAGTCATATTCTCACCAGATGAAGTTGAGATCACAGAAATCTCAAGTGGAAGAATCATTGCAAAAGGAGTAGCGAATCATGCTCAAAAGGTATACATGTTTTCACACTTCCTGCCTTACTCAAACCCCTCTGCTCTTCTTATCCATGCTAATGAAGCTAGCAAGCTATGGCATGAAATATTTGGCCATTTAAATTACAAGTATTTGTCTGATCTTAGTGAGAAAGATATGGTCATAGGGCTGCCCAAGATAAAATTTTCCAAAGGAGTTTGCCAAGGCTGTATCCTAGGAAAACACCGAGAGCACAAATTTGAGAAAGCCAGCCATGAGAGAACCTCTGCACCCCTCGAACTGATTCACAGTGATGTTGCTGGCCCATTACCTCATATGTCCATGAGTCAGGCCAAATATGCATTGACCTTTATTGATGATTTTTCCAGGTATTGTTGGGTTCACTTCATGAAACACAAGTCAGAATTTTTGGCCTATTCAAAGTCTTCAAGGCTTTGGTTGAAAACCAGTGTGGAAGAAAACTCAAGGTACTCAGGTTTGACAATGGTGGTGAGTATGTCAAGACTGAGTTTATTAACTATTGTTTAGATGCAGGTATTCAGATGTAGCATTCTATCCCCTACACACCACAGCAGAATGGTGTTGCTGAGAGGAAGAACAGATCACTCAAGGAGATGGCAACATGCATGATGGAGGCCAAAAATTTGCCACCAAAGTACTGGGCCGAAGCTATCAACTGTGCAGCCTATATTCAGAATAGGGTGCCTCACAAACAGTTGGATGGCATGACTCCCTTCGAAGCATGGAGTGGGCACAATCCATATGTGACCCATTTCAAGATTTTTGGCTCAAAGGCATGGGCTAGAATCCCGACAGAGAAGAGAAAGGATTTGCAGCCCCAAAGCCAAGAGTGTCTTTTTGTTGGATACTCTGAAGACTCAAAAGGGTACAATTTGATAAACTTGAGCACAAACAAAGCCTTCATTGAAAGGTGTGTTTAGTTTGAAGAAGAACCCCTTGCAGATGTGGAAATTGGTGAAGCCTCTTCACCACCTGAACCTCAAGAAGTAAGTAAAGAGTTTGTTGAACATGCTGATTCTGATTTGTATGAGGGAGATAAGTTTATTGCAGACCCAAACATCCCCACAAGTCCTAAATTGGCAGCCAAGACACTACATGCAGCAGGACAGTTAGCTGGGGATCCCAATGACCCAAGGAGGACTAGATCTCAATTTGAGAGTGGTCTGTGCATGAAGGATCCTGAGTTTGATGAAAAATGCTATTTGATGGGGGAGTCTGATCCTCAAACATATGAAGAAGCAGTAGGAGATCCAAGATGGAAAGCTTCCATGAATGAGGAGTTCAACTCGCTACAGAAGAGCAACACATGGGAGCTAGTGGATCTTCCTCCAGGGAGAAAACTAGTACAGTGTAAGTGGGTCTATAAGACCAAATTTGCTGCTGATGGTTCACCACTGAAGTAAAAGGCTATATTGGTAGCTAAATTCTAATCACAGGTTCATGGCATCGATTACAATGAGACTTTTTCCCCAGTGGCAAAGATGGATTCAATCAGGCTAGCTCTAGCCATTGCAGCATCAAGGCAATGGGAGGTACATCATATGGATGTAAAATGTGCCTTTCTGAATGGTGATCTCATTGAGGATATATATATGCAGCAGCCCTAAGGTTTTGATACTGACCATTCTCTTGTGTGTAGGTTGAGAAAGTCATTGTATGGGCTAAAGCAAGCCCCCAGGGCTTGGTATGCCAAGATAGATAGCTTCTTGCTATCTCTGAATTTTGTTCGGTGCAAATCAGATTTGAATGTCTATCTGAAGGTAATTAATGGTTCATTAATGATCATTGTGTTATATGTTGATGACCTCCTCAATACAGGAAGCTCACAGGCTGAGATTACTTCCCTAAAAGGAGCTATGAACCAAGCCTTCTCCATGACAGATTTGGGGCTCTTAAGTCAATTTCTGGGGCTTGAGATTGCTCAAACCAAAGCTGGAATCAAGGTGCACTAGTCCAAATATGCATTGGATTTGCTGATCAAATTCAGAATGCAAGATTGAAAAGCAAGCAAAACTCCTTTCCTTTCAGGAGTGAAGTTGGAGGAAGATGATTCTCCACCGATGGTAAACAACACTTTGTATAGACAGTTGATTGGATGTTTATTGTATTTGACACATACTCGACCTGATCTTTTTTATGCAGTCAGTGTTGCTTCTAGATTCATGGATCAGCCCCATGAGATCCATTAGAAAGCAGCCAAGAGGATCCTTAGCTTTGTTCAGGGAACAAGGACACATGGGATTTTCTATAAAGCCAATTCTGACCTTGAGTTAATTGGTTTTACTGACAGTGATTGGGCAGGTGATAGCATAGATAGGAAGTCCACTTCAGGTTATGTGTTCATGCTTGCAGAAGGGCCAATCAGCTGGTCAAGAAAGAAAAAGAGTGCCATTGCACTCTCATCTACAGAAGCTGAGTACAGAGGAGTTGTTAATGCAGCAACTCAGTGTTTATGGTTGCAGGGTTTACTTGGAGAGTGTGGTTTCGAACCTGAGTACTCAACTACCATATACTATGATAACCAGAGTACCATTCGAATCTGCAAAGATCCAGTTCAGAAGCAGAGAACCAGACACATTGAGATTCACATGCACTACATCAGAGAGCTTGTGCATGACGGCACCATTCATCTACTCTTCTGTTCATCGTCAGAACAAGTAGCTGATATCTTCACCAAAGAATTTTGTGAGAAGACCTTCAGCAATCTCAAATCACTGTTGGGGATTGCTGATCATGTTGTCAAAGCATGAGTGGAGACAAGATTCTACAATTTTGTTTTATAGTCCATGTTTAAGGGAGGATTTTCCCAAGTTGGTTTTGCCTCTTTCCTTGTTTCATATGGACTTGCAGTATGTAAAAGGGTGACTAAGCCTTGTTGCTAGGCCCTATATTTTGATTTATTACTCATAAAGTCAGGCTTAAGGGGGGGTGTTAGAATAATCAAACCCATAGTATTACCCACTTAGACATTAATTCATTTATTTTTGTCTTATTTGCCTAGTTCATGAGTCCCACCATGTGCAAGTTGTTAATTGCCTATCCATAGAGGTCAAACTTGCCATCTTTGACTCATGTAGCACTTGGGAAAGCCTTAGGAATCAAATCTGCTTTATTCCTGGCCTCCTAGGCGCCCTTCTGCTTTTTCTGCTTTATTGACTGCTTTTTCAGTGTTTTAAGGCACATAGGAAAGCAAGACTATGTGAGGTGAACTTGTTTTATTTCCCTTTCATCCTCCACTCTTTCCTCCATGAAAAAGCATGTATGAGCTGCCATTCCACCACTCATTAGCTTGCCCATGCGCCCTTGCCAATTCGTGGGCCTCATGACAGATTTGGGATCAGCTTTTTACACCTATGGGGGATTTGCCTATTTTGGATAAGCCTGCTTTATGCTAGTTTTGGATGCCTCCTTATGCATTCGACCTATTGATGTATTCTATATATACAGCAACCTATGTTATTATAGGGTTGGCTATTGTGCACTGAGTTAATATAATTTTGTGTTACAGCTCCATTTTCAGTCTCCATTGTTGACAATTTTGCATGATCAATTGTAATTTGTTGTGAGTGAAATTAATCTATTGCTGGTCAGAATTTCTATAGATAGATAGATCGAAATCACTTTCTGTACCCATCCTTTTCAAACCTTCCATTGCAATATTCCCCACCCTCAATTTTTATTACTCCCCACTCTCTTTACCTTGCCCGACAATTCTTTACTTGCATGTCCTTTACCCTTGCCCACACTTCATTTGATTCACCTATCTCTTGAGAATTGTGTAATCCTCACATTTGGCTAGATTCGACTCATATTGTGTCATTACTGCATTTGATTAAAGCATTAATGTAATAATTTATTATAATATTAAGTTGTGGCTAAGGCCAAACGATTCATCTTGATGTAGGGCCATAACGCCTCCTTCGGGAAGGAACTCGACTTACTTGAGTTGTGTATAAATAAACCACAACTCTCTTATTTTTATAATCACCATGTGGTCTTCTTGATCTTTCTTTAGCCTACAATCATCAGTCTTTTAGAAATTTCTTTATAACAAAGGGAACCTATATCTTTGGCATTTATTTATGCTTCAATATTTTTCTTCTCTTGCACATAGGTTTATTTCTCTCTAGCACACTTACTCATGGTGAATTTATCTCACTAAGGTCACACTTTATTGGATTATTTATCTTTAGGCCTTGTGCTTCCCTAATGTTATTTTCTCCTTGTTCATTACATGATTTTGGGTTTGTTTTGATTCCATTCAATTCTCCCACTATCAATTATGAATATCGACACTAGCTTGCAACCAAGCATGTCCTTCCCTCCGACTTGCAATAACCAATTAACCCAAATTAGGGGTAATGTTATGTAAGATAATGACTATTGAGGAGAATGAGATGGAGGACGAGGAGGATCAACTCCTAGATTATTCACCAAACCTGTATAAAAAGGTGGAGGCCCTTGCCAAACCTTTGATGTTTGTCCTTCTTAGAGCCCGAGGCTTCATCTGATGGAT
Source organism: Pseudotsuga menziesii (assembly GCA_001517045.1). NCBI lineage: Eukaryota > Viridiplantae > Streptophyta > Pinopsida > Pinales > Pinaceae > Pseudotsuga > Pseudotsuga menziesii. The sequence goes on from LPNX011161948.1 coordinate 97,362, forward strand.
CAAAATTTTCTGTAGGTTCAAATTCAATGTTCCTCTTATCCTTTCCTTTCTACTTCATCCTTTCTTGTGCATTCTTTGTCTCCCCAGCCAAGAGAGATTTATTTATGGAGGATTTGAGGGCTCCCATCTATATCATCTTATCTTGTTCCTGAATAAGAGATTCTATGGATGCATCAAGTGATGGCAGTTTCCAATTAGGATTTATTAGTCTCTTAGAGTGAAAGGTGGATATGAACACTGAGAATTTTGGGCTAAGTTTGCTCAGAATTGAGAGCTCCAATTTCTCATCCTTCTTATCAATCCCACACTTCTTGCATTGCATGATAAGGGATTTGAATTTTAAGAATAATTTCTAGATGGTTTCGAAGTTGTTGGGATGCAAAGAAATCAACTCATTCTCCAGAATATGTCCTCTCAGCTCATCTTGATTTCCAAATAGGTATTCATTATTCTCCCATACTTCCTTTGGATATTCCAATCCATCAAGATGGAAGAGTAACTCCATGTAGATATGAATGCAGATGAATCCAAATGCTTCATCCATCTTGTTCAAATGCTTCAACTTCTCAAGAGGTTATTGGGGTTCAACCTCCCTGCCAATGGTGACCATGTATGGACCTTTGTTGTGCAACACTATCTGCATATCAACCCTCCAATCAATATAGTTGAAGGGTGTGAGGATATTGGGTGTCAATACTACTGAATTATCCATCTTGTATCTTCAAGGAGCAGCTCATTCTTCAAAATTATTCAATTTAGATGCAAAATTCCTTCAATTCGAAGTCAAGCCAATTCAAACATTCTCCACTTTGACATGTGCACTTTCTCTATGTGCATCACACATGGATAGAATTCTCTATAAAAAATAAAAGGGAGCAAGGAAAGAATACCAGGAACTATGTGGAACCCAATTGATTCTAGTGCATCAATGGAAGTTTCCAAGGATTGAAGTTGGTCTGAATACCTACTCTGACACCATGTTTAATTTAGCAAAGCTTAGGATCCTTAGGCCTGAATGAATTCACTGTGAAATAAGGTTGTAGGAGAAAGAAGCAATTTAGTGTACACTAATCAAACATTCATGTGAAAATTGAACAACCAAGAGACAAATTTGGTAAGCATAACATTACATCAATAATCATTAACCTCTATGTAATACAATGATCATACAATAGGAAGAATTTAAACACACTAGATAGGATTCGAATTCACCAACTTGGACTGACTCCAATGCTAACTCAATGTGAAAAAATCACCACTGAGACTCAATAATTTAGCTCAGGACAACTAAATCAGTTCATAATCAATTAAATGGACAAGGTAGGTAGGAAAAGGAGTCTAACCTCCTTGAATTAGGGAAAATCAGCGCTAGACTAACTGGAGATGAACTAACCGATTCCCTTCTATGGATAACTCTACACATACTAGGGTGAACTGATGATGGGACTCCCATGAATCAGTGTGGGATCCTAAATTATAGGTATTTGCCTTTGGAGATCCTAAAATCATGCAAACTGGTGCATCAAGTGTTAGGTGGGCACCATATGTGTTCCCCATGGCATTAGTGAGGTGGAAACATACTCCTAATTTAGGAAATGACAATAAGACTATGGTGGGAAAAGGGAGGATTAATTAACCCTAACAATGACAATGTTAAGAGGGAAAGACAACAAATATGCAAGACTCGACTCAACCATAATATGATGATGCACATGATGCAACTTAGTGGATCTGTCGAAGGGATAATACAAAAGAAAAATGGTGAAATAATATATGGAGATGATAAGCACATCGAACTAGATGTGATAGTACATATGAAATGAGCTTGCAAAAAAATTAAGTAGGCTCGCCTATGGTGTCATGTTTCAACACTAGCTCGTGTCTCTGAATCCATCTACAATGTTACAATTTACTAAATTTTAGCACTGCAGATGGATTCATAGACCCCTTTACTAAATTTTAACATTGTAGTATTTAAATTTAGTAAAGGGGTCTAAGAATCCATATGTAGTGATAAAATTTAGTAAATTGTACAAATTAATTTTCAAAATTGTAATTTTCCATTGTTGGAGTGGCATAACTAAAAATGACCAAATAAATAACCAATTATTATGTGGTCATTTTTAGTTTAGTTATATGATGCTTGCAATATCTCAGATTGAGATGGTTTTTATTAATGCTTGTACCATAGATGTATTGAAAATGAATTATGACACATTGGGAAGGATGTAAAGCTTATAAGAAAATTGCATCTGCTCCAAGAACAAAAGTCTACGTATAAGGTCCTTATTGTAAGCGGTGCAAATATGCTTCATGCATTAATGATGAGCCGTGACACATGAGGGGGTATAAAATTTACTAAATTCTAACACTGTAAATGGATTCAGAGACCCTTGACTCTGAATCCATATTCAACGTTAGAATTTATTAAATTGTACAAATTCATTGTCAAAATTGTAATTTTCCATTGTTGAAGTGACACAACTGAAAAAGACCAGATAAATGACCAATTGTTATGTGGTCATTTTTAGTTTAGTTCTTATCACATTACTTAATTGGTCTTTTCTATTGGTCATTTTTAGTTTAGTTCTTATCCTGTGACCAAATTGGTCATTTATCTTGGTCATTTTTAGTTAGCTCATTTAAAATTTCTCAATTTTGGTCATTTATCCCTTGAAAAAACTACGGTGACCAAAGTTTTTGGTCGTCGGGTCACTTATATCTCATTTTGTACTAGTGTTAAGAAGACCTCGTCACATGCTCTCTGCAACAAAAAGGGAAATGTGTTCATCAAGTAGCTCCGAAAGCAGCTCGAAAATATTCCCAATCAAATTTATGAAGAAGAGATTTTCTCAAAATGAACTCGTGGGTGAACTGATAAGGATAAAACCTCCCACCTCTGATGGTGAAGATAAGAAAGGAGAAGATGTTGAACTCTGGTTGTTAGGACTCATAATTTTTTTCCAGTTACATCATTACACAATGAACATGGAAGAAAGGGTAGTTATATACCATTTGCAAGGTAACGATTATATTTGGTGAGACCAACTGGTTAAGTCGAAGAACATTGATGAAAAATAATCTCTTGGGGGGGATTCAAAAAGTACTTCTAGAAGAAGTATCTCTTAGAATTTTACTATGACAAGAATAAGGAAGACTTGTTTGAACTCAAAATAGGAAGCATGGCCATGGAAGCTTATGAGAAGAGGTTCTTAAAACTCTTGAAATATGTAGACTTTGTGAATGATGAAAAGGTGAAGATTCATAGGTTTCTTAGTGGCTTACTCGATTTCTATAGGGACAAGATCCAATATGATAGACCAAATAAATTCAAAGAAGTTGTTTGGAAGGCCAAGCATTTGTATGATGAAAATAAGAACAAAACTCCACATAAAAAAGAATGGGAAGGAAAGAAAGAGGACAAACAAGAGTAGAAGAGGAAGGGATCCCAACCTCTAGTTAGTAATCAACAAGAACAACCAAAACTAATAAAATCCATAAGAGATGAAGGAAAAAGGCCACCTATAGAATGTTGGAAATGTAAAGGGAACCAATACTACATGAATTGTCCTCGGAAAGGAAATAATGCAGAAAGGATCAAAAAAATTCAAAATGACCTAGATATTAGAGATCTTATTTAGGTGATAGTTGTTTGGTCATTTTGATTTCTTAGTTAGAGTGGAACTGTTTCTTATAAGTTTGTCTTGCCTAAAGTTTTCTTGTGATCTTTGTGATCTTTGTTAGAGAAGCATCCTTGTGATCATGTTAGAAGAGTATGATTGTGATTTGAATGTCTTAATGACCTTGTTGAGTATCTCTTTGGGAAAGTACCTTTGTTGTAGAGTATCATTGTAATATTCCATGCATCTCGTTGTAAAAGTATCTTGATAGTATTTGATGTGATTGTTGGTAAGAATATGCATGGGATTGATTGACTAGAATGCATTTCATGATGAAAGGATACTTGATGCAATTCATGTGCATGGATGATTGGAACATATATTTAATGCATATCATGTATCCTGGTAGAATATATACCAATAGCATGATGGAATTTGAACTCAAATTGGTTAGAATATGTTTTGGGTAGATACTCTTTCAAATTGTTTTGATGCACTTTCGATGTATTTCACATATCCTAGGTGAAGTAGAGTGAAATGGAATAAAAAAGAAATTATTACATGTTATAATCTCATAAAAATTTTGAAACATTTCATGTGATTAATTAGAATTTTATTTCTTGAAAGATGAATTTTTATGTTGAACATTATATATGTATATGCTTTCTTCCTAACCATGTGATTGTTGCAATGTGAAAAACATATGTTGTATGATAATGTCTTTATATCATGTATCATATATTTTATACCCGATGTTAATCGTATGAGTGAATGAAATATGATTTTTAGGTGGACATATCCTTGTTGAACAATGAAGACATCGTAATGAAGTTGAAGACCTTGTAATGAGGTTGACAAAGTGTTTCCTGGATACAGTTGATATTTGATCTATGCAAGAGTGTTTCCAAGATATATTTTATTGTGATTTCTCAGTGTGTATGACCTTAGTTTCTTGTGATCGAAATACTATTCTAGAGTGTTTCATGGATAGATTTTATTGTGCTTTCTCACTGTGTATGAAATTAGTTTCTTGTGATGGAAATAATAATACAAAGTGTTTCCTCGATAGATTTTATTGTGCTTTCTCATTGTGTATGAGCTAAGTTTCCTATGATGGAAATATTATTCCCGAGTGTTTCCTGGATATATTTTATTATGCTTTCTCAGTGTGTATCACTTCAGTTTCCTGCGATGGAAATACTAATCTAGAGTGTTTTCTCGATAGATTTTATTGTGCTTTCTCAGTGTGTATGGCCTGAGTTTTCTACGATGGAAATACTATTGCAAAGTGTTGCCTGGATAGATTTTATTTTGCTTTATCAATGTGTACGACCCGAGTTTTCTGTGATGAAAATACTATTCCAGTGTGTCTCTTGGGTAGTTTGTGCTTTCTTAGGATGCATGGCATAAGTGTAATGTACCAAATTTTGCATTGGGTCACAATGGCCAAATCACATTTTCCATATTCATGAAAGTTTTCAAATGGATGCTAAAAGTCAAATAATTGCCAAGGAGGAAAATCACTAGTTTCCTAGGTTGGGGATGGAAGCTTTGAGATTTGGAATAAGGGGAATAATAATGATGTTTAGACATTAGAAGAGGATAAATATTTAATAATGTAGATTATTAAATAAATACAAGAGAAAATTGAAATGGCTATGGAGAATGGAGACACATGGAGACTATGGGGCCCACTCAATCTAGAATTCCTATGTTAAATGACATCCTCCTCTTGTAATTTCGAATCTATGGGAAGCATAATGTTTTGGGATGGATTATGAGGTTAATATACTTGTTCATATACTTCATAGGTAGAATTTGGGATGAATTGTAACTTACATGGGAGAGGAAGATCCAAATGGGAGTTTCATGGACACTTGGCTAGATTCCCCTTACATTTATGACATCTATGACACCAATGATGGATATTCTATGACAGTTATGACACAATTCAGATTTGAAGGCTGAAATAATGAAATAATGACTTGTAAGTCCTGAATAGAGCATCTTGGAGGTAGAATTTCGGAGTTGTAGAAGGCCAAGAGGCTCCTACTCAAATTTGGGAGAAGAGGGAAGGTGAAGAGAGAGGCCACATGGCATAGCATGAGCAGCCACACCAATTCGACTTGGATTTGTTTTATGGATGGATTTGGAACCTTATAAGACCAATAATTTTTATATAATACAGGGATCAGCCATGACAAGAATATTTTTTGATCATTTGATGAATTTGGGGAGCTAGTGGATGACTAGTTCCTTGCATTAACCAATTTTGAGGGTGAAAGATTCTCATCCTAATTGGTGATTTGGAGAGGCCAATAAAGTATTTAAAGGGGATTAAATGGAGTCATAATTTACAGGTTAAAGCTACAGGAAGCTCATGGACATCTCAATATCATCTTGTTCTTCCATTCATCTCAAGTTTTGTCACCATATTTAAGCTCTATGGAGTGAGGCACACTTGGTTAGCTATTCATCTCTTTGATGGAGTTAATATTGCTCAAGTATTTTGTATTCTGATGTAAATTATATTTATTTCAATTTCATAAATCTCTCAGGTCGAAAGGCCAATATATCTCATGTATTATTGTCCAATATTGAAGAAACAGTGACATTTCCCCAATACCTTTTTGTAAACTCTTGCAATATTGATGGAATAGAATAAATGTGTGCAACATTGATGATTTATGAATGAATGAACTGTAATTAATGTATACTATGGGTTTAATGTTTAGTAACTGAGAATTTTTGGCCATTGGGTTGAATTTCATATCATTTGGACCAAACTACATCTAGTTTCCCCAAGGGTCCAAAACTAGTTTTTTATATCTGATTGAAGGAAGTGATAACAACCATGGTTTTTTAGATTGGTTATGAATATGAGTCTCTGATAATGTGTTATACACATCCCCTACTTCAATTTGATAATTTGAGTGAGTTTCTATACATTTGGGAAGTCATTCCGGCAATTACTCGGGAGGGATTTGAGCCCCAAAATTGATAGTTAAAGGATCTATCTTATTCAGAATTTTATATAGACTTTTAGAAGTAATTGGAAGGCCATAATACACCCCTTAAAATTATTATTAAGTAATTATATCACTCATACACCTTCTAGTAAAATTCGAGAGCATTTGGAGCTATTTGGAGTCCTCTACCATTGGGGGTTGGAACCTCAAAACTACTAGTAAATTCATGGAGTTCTCCTGGATACCTATTCGACCCCAAAACCACATATGATGATTAAAATATAATTTATTTAATGTATTATAACAGAGCCAAGTATAATAACCACCATTAGTGAATTTTGTATAGTGTTGTGAAGTTGAATTGTTCCAGGACCCAGGGGGGATTTCCACCTCCCAAATTGACTAGTCTTGTCCTGAAACTTCTTCCCTTGAAAATTGTAGACCATGGTTGGGTATATCAGTTGATTATATGTTTGATAGATTTGATAATATGTCCCATCACCCCTTAGGACCTTCCTCACCAAGTTTGAAAGCAATTGGAGGAATTTTGGAATCAATTGAATCCATATAACTAGAGTTGTAAGAAGATGAATTTGAGTACATTGTGAAAGAATTGAAAAATTGGCCATTTTGATAAAATTTCCAAAAAGGGAAAATTACAATAAGTTTCATGTGATGTAAATGTATTGTGTTTTCATGGTGTTTTTTGAGACATTTATGGACATATCTATTAAATTTACAAAGTTGTTCTCTTTCTGAGGCATGTATGTGCATGTCTATTAAAGTTAGAAAGATGTTATCTTTTTGAGGCATGTATGGGCATGGATATTAAAGTTAGAAAGATGTTATATTTCTGAGGCATGTTTGTTAAAGTTAGAGAGTTGTTATCTTTCTGAGGCATGTATGGGCATGTATGTTTTTTTAAGAAACAAACGGTTATAGTATATGTTAGAATAATCAACCCATAGTATTTACCCACTTAGACATTATTTCATTTGTTTTGTCTTATTTTCCTAGTCCATGAGTCCCACCATGTGCAAGTTGTCAATTGCCTATCCATAGAGGTCAAACTTGCCATTATTGACTCATGGAGTGCTTGGGAAATCCTTGGGAATCAAATCTGCTTTATTCCTGGCCTCCTAGGCGCCCTTCTGCTTTTTCTGCTTTATTGCCTGCTTTTTCAGTGTTTTAAGGCACATAGGAAAGCAAGACTAGGTGAGGTGAATCATCTTTGTTGCCTCTTCCTCCTCCACTCTTTCCTCAATGCAAAAGCATGTATGAGCTTCCATTTGACCACTCTTTAGCTTGCCCATGCGCCCTTGCTAATTCGTGGGGTCCTTGATAGATTTGGGATCAGCTTTTTACACCTATGGGGGATTTGCCTATTTTGGGTAAGCTTGCTTTATGCTAGATTTGGATGCTTCCTTATGCATTCAATTTTCTCATGTATTCTATATATTCAGCAGCCTATGTTATTACAGGGTTGGCTATTGTAGACTCAGTTAATATAATTTTGTGTTACAGATCCATATTCAGTCTCCATTGTTGATAATTTTGCATGATCAATTGTTAATTGTTGTGGGTGAAATTAATCTACTGCAGGCCTGAATTTCTACATGGTATCAGAGCCATTGTAGGTTGTTACTCTCCTCCAAAATTTTTTTTGCAGGTTCGACATCAAGACTGGGAGCCTTCTACTGACAGCCGGGACAGATTTTCTAAAGCTATGGATTCACAGAAAACTATCCTCACTCCCTTCAACTATTTTGAATGGAAAGCAGAGATGGAGATCTTGTTGAGAGAGAAAGGCCTCTACAGGGTGACTATGGCTACAGAAGCAGAGCCCAATGCTGCTGCAGAGAAGATCAAATGGCACAATCGAAGAGATGAGGCCTATGTCCTCCTATGTCTCAATATTTCCCGAGACCTCCTTTTCCATCTCGATGGATTGACTTCACCAGATCAAGTATGGGAGAAACTTTCTGAACTCTTCGGAAAGACAGATGAGATGAG
>LPNX011161948.1:109619-133110 GCA_001517045.1 Pseudotsuga menziesii
GTATATTAGAGAGGTGGTATAACCACAAAAACAGTACCCAAATACAAAATGCAATTATGGAAGCGGAAAAACAGGTCCGCAGTACTCAGTCACGCCCTTATGGAAGCGACAAATGAGTATATCTCTGAAAACTAAATAAGTTTAGGATACCAGTTCACTAACAAAGACCATTACAACCTTTAGAACTAACAATATACAATACTGACATTATATACTACTGAAAGAAAGTAGAACGAACGAAAATTCAACAAGACCAGAGAAGGAGACATTTACAAACTGTATTTAACAAAGGATTCAGCCCAAAGTTAATTATCTTTCCCATTAGGACAGGCCAATGAACCTGGTTTATTTACGCCTTCCAATTTGACCATCCTCAGCGCGAGCTTTTCAACCTTCACCTCTAGGTCGGCCATCAACTTGATAACTGCAGTTTCAGATTTCTTGACTGTTCGCTTGAATTCTTTCCTCAGAAACAAGAGGTCCCATGTATGGGAATGTATGTTAAAGTTAGAAAGATGTTATGTTTTCGAGGCATGTATGGGCATGCCTATTAAAGTTAGAAACATGTTATCTTTTTAGGCATGCATGGGCATGTCTTTGAAATATTGAAAGATGTTAGCTTTTTGAGACATGTATTGGCATGCTTGCATGGACTTAAAATCGAAGGTTGTGATCTTTCTAAAAGTTGTAAAAGCATGTATGTATTATGCATCAGGGATGATTTATTGTTTAAGGAGGAGTGGATGTAATACTGTGTATGTTAATTCCATGGACATATGTAATATGTGGTAATGAATTTTATTGCGGCACTAAGTTCCAGGACAAGGGTCCTTAAGGACCTAGAGACATTATTATTACTTTTGTAAATAATTAATGTATGGGAGGCCTTGTTTCACATCATGAGGGGGATTGGGTACATTCCTAGCACTTTATAACCCATTGGACTAAGTTTGTCATCCTAGTATGGAACAAGCTTTTGATTATTTTGGCCTTTGGTTTTAGTTTAACACTTGTGCTTGGCTTCATGGGTTCCATTTGTTGAATGTGACCCTTTAGTGGTTTTGGGAGGTTACACTTAGTTTGTAACCCCCACATGCAGAAAGGTTCCCTCAATGGGTATTTTTATCCATTGCATGTGAAACTTGGGATTCTTTGTGTAACTCCCCCTTTTGGAAATTCAAGTTTCCTGGGTGGAATTCGAATGGATCTTTTATGGTTGATTAATCACATTGGGTTTGAATTTCCTTCTTTGGTCTATAAATCCTTGGTTGATCTCCTAAGGAAGGGGTTATGGAGATGGTTGTTTGGATGCCTTATTTCCTTGTTGCATTGTCACCTGGTTACCTTGTTTCCTTATTGCATTGTCACCTAGTTACCTTGTTTCCTTGTTGCCTGGAGGGTTGCATGAACAGTTGTTTTGGTTCTGTGGCTCCTGATTTAAGTTGGGCTGTGTTGTTACTAGGATCGTTGTGGGATATTAGTTGTTGGTTGTTGGATGGTTGGTTGTTGATCATGTCATTTGTGCTAAGAGCTTGGTAATCTTGCGAGCTTAGTAAGCCATGTAGGCTTTGGTATGTGTGTGAATTGTGTGCTTGGAGCATTGGGATAATATGTTTGAAGTAGGCTTGAGCCATTCTAGTTAGTTCCTCTGTGTCCCCTGCTTATCTCTGTGCTAGAATTGCACGTGAAGCCTGATGGTGGTTGGTAATATCCCGAGGGACTGTACTGAAGGGAGTCCCATTACACCAGGTAGTGAAGATGCATAGAAAGTAGGTGGGATGAATTGAGTTGTTCCTGCACAAACTGATAATTGAACTATCCCTGAGTGCACCTCTACATGTGGATTTGTAGCCTTAGATCGAGGGTGTCCTATCAAAGTGAGATCCGGTTTGACAACGCCTAAGGATGGGTGGAACGTGGTCTAGTTGATGCTAGTTGCACATTGTTAATATACGTGATTCATCTTGTGTAAATTCATATGTTTATATGATATTTCCCTTGTTTCCATAGCTGAATTGTTTACCATTGATGTGCATGGTTAGATGCATATTTGATGGTTTAACTACTTGGAAACATGTACCTTCCTTATTCACTGTGAGATCATATCTTGATGGAAGCTTGATATATGTATTTATGAGTTTATATGTTGTGTATATCTCTAATGATGCACCTGCGGTGGTTGTTATAATCCATGTTGATTGGTTGCTTAATCTGTTAATGATAAGACATAGGATCAGATGGTTTTCCACTTGGGATTTGCTAGAAATATTAGTTATTTCATGTTTGATTCAATTCATTTTTACTTTCTTGAGTTTAAATTGTAGTTGTGCCTATGTGGTTGGTCTGACTCTGTGTATGAATTTATAATTGAAGTCTCGAAGGCATAAATTAGGATTGGCTTGTAGAATTGTGGTTTTTCCCCAACTTATGAATTTCGACTTTTGAATTCCGAGTTAGAGGGTGATAACACCCAACACGTGTGGATCATTCAGAGTTCCGATGCGAGATGGATATGTTAATGTCTCCATCAGGAAGGTTGTTTAGACCTTTTGGTAGTTCAACAGAGTTGATTCCTGAGATCCGACGTGTCCAATTCTTCTCAAGACCTCAAATGGTCCACAAAATTTGGTTAGTAGACAAATTTTTATAGTTACCCAGTCTTAATGAAAATGTTTTTCCTTTAACCTTTTGGAACACTTTGTTCCCAACCTAGAATTCTCTATGCATTCTATCTTTATATGCATATCTCTACTATCGATCTGATGCTATATTCAAGTTCTACTTGATCTTGGTTACCTGTTATTTTGTAATACCCCTAGTTTAACCCTTGTTATGTATTTAATGAAATCATGTAAATGATGTAAATGTGATGGTAAGGATTCCTAGAGAGGAGCTCAAGGCCAAAGCTCATCTAGTGAATTGACAGGAATATATGATGTAAAGGTGTTATTGGACCATACGGTTGGATTATATTGCTAACCTAAAAATATATGTAAAAATGATGTGCATAAATAATGAAATGGTCTGAGAACAACTGTGTAAGGAGCACCGAAGGAGCTATGATTTTACTAGAGGGGAAGAATAAAGGAGGTCTATGGGAGACCAAATCCATGATTCCAAGTGTCCACTTGATAACTCACCCAAATCCTACCATGTGCCTTGAATAAGCCAACCTACCTTCCTTGACTATTAACCCATAATTGAATTCATGTGTGAAGTTGGTGGAGAAAGTCACTTGTTGTGGTTATGGAAGCATGAGGATGACTACACTAGAGGATAGTTTTGTCAACTGCTAAGAGTCCTTCTTCCACCATAGTTATCCTATCCCATGGAAGCTATTGTCACACTTTTGATTCATGACGACGCTAGTCGTCCACCCATCTATGCACTAAGTATGGTATATACGAGTCGCTAATGTGTTCACGCAGCATGCATGAAGACCACACAATGCTCTGTAATTGTTGTGCGTGACTTTGTGTTAACACAAACATCAAATTGGAGACAAGGGGTCTCAGATCAAGGGTTGTAAGTGTATCAGAGAGGTTGGGTAAGTCAAGAAGCACTTCTTATGGAGTTATGTTTCTCATAGATTCTTGAGAATCCACAAAGTTAGACTACAGGTGGTTCTCGAGCATGTGGGTCTTCTTTTATGCACACCCTGGAAGCACTCAACAAGATGTATCTCCTAAGAGCACTGTGGATTGGTGAAGGGGATGCCTGATCCAAGAAGGGTGTTTTGTGGAGAAGGTATTGTGGAATCCAAGTTTGGGAGAGTTGATTGAGATCCCTATAGAGCTCTATATGAGAAATCAGCTAAGCATGGAGAGTATAATGGGTTGTGGGTTGAGAGAGAACCCGCTAGTTGTTGCTTTTCCTTGGTGGAATCAGAGCCTGGCTTAGGGGTGGCCTCTAAGAGCTGAAATAATATAGGTTGGACAAAGTGCTTATGGTTGGGTTGAAAGTTTCCCTTACATAGTTAGTTTCTAGGATCAATGTTGTTTTATATAAGCATTCTTGTGTATTTGAATCAGAATTGTTGTTATTGGATGCATGTGTTCAATTATGATTGTATATGCATGAATTATCTGTATGGATTAGTTGTATTTCCATTGTGTATGTTTTCTTTGGATATGCACATGACTTGTAATCGAAAGATTGTATTTGTGCCTTATTCGTGTTCTTGCAACAACTCAGTGTTAAGATTCATAATCGAAAGAATATAGTTGAGTTTCCATGGTCAAATTACGAGTGTTGTTATCCAAGGATGAAAGGGAGACATCGATGAAGAGTGTTGTTAAACAGAAGGTCGTGTCTTTATGTTAAAGTGTTGACGTCGAGATAGGCATGCAGGTAGGTGGAAGGATCAATGTGTTGATGCTGGAAACAATATGTTGACACCAAAGTACAACAGTCGAAATCAATGTGAACATCGAGAACGAAGCATAGAACCATGCCGACATTCGATGTCCAACATCGGGAGAACCGAGTCCAAGGAAGTGGCACCCACATCGGAGGAGAAATCGATGATATCGATGTCAAGGATCAGGATTCTCGATTGATTGGTACAAAAGTGGTGGAGTTCCAACTTTCGACTTTCGATTTGGGGGATCAGGATTCAGGATTATTTGTCCAGTGAATTGGTAAAATCATGTGGATAGGATTTTCCCAATTCACTAGAATTTCCTGAAAGGATTTTCCCAATTCACTAGAACATTAACTCTTTGTATATTTTTAAATGTTAATAAAATCTACAATTGGACATGGCTGAGGAAGAACGCTGAGAAGATTGGGGACTCATGTATTCATCAAAGAGAGTGAGGGGGTTGTATATGGTCTTGGGGGTTGTGCTATGACCCTGTTATAACCTTAAGTACCAAAAAGAATATCTTATATCCTTAAGTACCCTAAACCTCCTTAATTAGTCTTAAACATGAATTAAGATTTAACTGGGAGTTAAAGGGATAATTAAGGTGGAGTTAATGAATCTGACACGTAGCTTGTGCAAAAATGAAAAAATGAGACAGATGAAGAGACCAATAGGGAGAATCGGTGGGGGGAGAACGCGAAGCAGAATGAGGAATGAAGAACATGGGGGGGAATGTGTTTTTTCATAGAAGTGAAACTAAGGAAGAAAAAGGCAGAGGAAAATTTTAATTGAAATTGATGGTTAGAGTGGGAAACCATGACTAGAACCTAAGTGAAGCTTCTGTATGACTCGTATGTAGTGGTCTTCGAGCTAGTTGAAAAACTAAGAGCTCAAACCTAAACCTGCAAGTCAATATGTTGTTATAACCATGCCCGTATTTTCCTCTCGTTGCTTCAGTGAAATGGAAAATGGTGCATGCAGTTAACTTAGTAAAATTCTGAGCATTAAGAATAGTGATGGTCATCATTGTTGTGCTAGAAAAAGGAAAGTAAGGGAATGAATTGCATTGTTTGACATGGAATTGGTAGTAAGCTAATTGTCCTAATTGTCAAGTGAGAAATTTTAAGAATCCTTGGGACTGGTGAGAAGTATGGTTGGTGAATGCAAGAGTTTCAACTCGGGGGTGATGTTCTATTAAGAGATAAATGAACAAAATTACCTACGATTGGGTGGACCGTTCCTACCACGAAGCCATTTGTTAGATACTTAAATTCATATAAGTGTATGAAGCCATATTAATTTATGCATTGAATTTATATTTTGTTATGTGAAAGAAAAAAACATCTATGTTGTTCATGACAAATTCCAGTTAAGTATATGATGGTTTATTTGATAAGCTTAATGTTCTGAAAATGAAATTAATTATATGACCTGTTCATTGTGTTTGTTAATATTGTAATTGAACAAATGATTCCTCGATTGGATATTGGCATTCTTTCATAAGAAAGAATGTGTTAAGTAATCGATTCATTTTAGCTTTATAGTTATTCCATGGTTGAAACAATAATGGAAAATGGTTACAAATTTCCTGGTTTGGGTTAGAATGTCTTCATTATAATTTGTGAATACTTAGTTTCCTATAGTAGATTGTTAAACCTGCAAATGAAATTCTTACCTAAATTCTACAAATACCTGTGAATTATTTCTTACTGCAACAATTAATTGTTTTATAAATGTTTCATACTTTAATGTTTAGTTTTAATTATGTTTATCATCTTTAATGGAATGAGAGCTAGGCCTAAAAGTCTTGTCTGAAATTCCACTATTTAGTTATCAAACCTAAGAAGCAAACTATTGATTTGTTTGAGTTTCGATCTTTTAAAAGCTTGTAGATGGCAAGTTCAACCTGTGGCAATGTTTTTCCTTGGTCGTTTTCCCTAAAATTATTTTTGATCATGTGTCAGTCAGAGAACTTGGCACATTCTTATGCGAATGATGTTTCAGTGCCAAGACAAGGAAAAAGACCCGTTAAGTTTCTATCCTAGATCATGCCATAGTCGTTTTCTTAAAAACAATTGAGTGTTAAACCTTTGAAACTAGAGAAGTCCTTAAGGTGATTTTAGTGTCGATGTGTCGGTGCCGACGTCAGGATTGGTACATTAAAAATATTATCATTTTGACATGTCAGTGTCTAGGTTCCAACGTCAGTATTGACATATCAATTGGGAATGGTATTCCATTTTAATGTCGATTTCTGACTCTCGACGTCGGGAGACTTGAGTTTCGAGGTCAGAACATCGATGCCAGAATGGTAGTTTTTATTTATCCAAAGTGTGTGTCGACTTTCGAGGTCCAACATGCCAAAGTTGGGGAAGTTTGGATCCCACTACAGTCGGGGCGGGAAAATCAAAGATATTTTATTAAGATCCCTCATGCGGTGCCGACTTTCGACTGTTGATGTCAGAAGTGTCAGGATTTTCATGGTAAAATCAGAAAGATGGAAATAACTGTTGGGCCTGTTAATAATTCTAATTTATCAACCGTTTAACTAGTTTTCACCATTAATTAAGCATTCTAAATTTGATTAACTACGCTTTCGCAATATTGATTTGATTAGTACTCACTGTTTTATTTTGTTTTAAACATTTTGATCTAATATATAGCATTGTAGCACTCTATGTGTATGTTTTTGCTACAGATTGATGTATGTGTATCTGGTAACATATGGGTGTGTTACAACAACCAAAGCTAATCAAGTAGGATACTTGAAATTGGAAAATATATGATGGGAGAATGAGTGGAGAAAACACATACTGAGATGGGAATTACGTTACCAAGCAATTTCAAGGGAAATCATATCAAATCAGAGATGGGTCTACTCTATCCTATATTCATGGAGGTAATTTTTTTTCTTAACAAAATGTCAGACTTTTATAGAATGACACCACATATACTTCACCTTTGAAAAGAATTGGGTACATATATAAGTGAGGGGAAATACCTCTCATTATATAATGGATCCATCAACATATTGTATATAACTTCAAAAGACAATTTAATAGAATCTTTATAATTTCTAATCAAGAATGATTTCAATTCTCACGCACATGTAGCTTATTCTATTTTTCCCGAAAAAATATCTATACTTTATTATTGTATAAGTGAGTTTGGCACATGGCCTACAAAAGGAAAGTCCATAGTCGAGCAGAAAAAACACAAGATAGTTAAGGAAGGAAAGAAACAAAATGGACATAAAAACATATCCGACATCACGGAAGAACCAGACCACAAAATCAGTCCTAGACAAAGGCTGCAAAATAGACCAATAGAAAACACAAAACAAGGACCAGAGAATCAGCTAAAAAAAGTACGATGGAATCCCTCAGAGACCTGGGATCCATCTTCCCATCATTGAAAAAAGAAGAAACCAATATCCCCATGATGGCCTTTTTTAGAAATTTGGTAAGCTAAGTGGTTAAAAGACCTGAAAATATGCGAGAAGGAGACATCGAGAAACTGATGAATCAATTAACGAGTCCTTTTTAACCAAGCCGAGAGAAGAAGGATATGGACACCGCAATCATTCTTTTCCTAGTTAATGATAACCTTTGAGTCACCGAAGACACGAAGCTCATCCAAGCCAATGCTCGAGGAGAAATACAGAAAGAGCCATAATGATAGAAGCTCGCCCATGGTATTGGATCCAAGACCACAACACATCCAAAGTTTGTAGAAAAAATTTGGATTATGATACAACATGACGCCCGCCGCACAAGAGAGAACTCTACACCGATGAACCATAAAAAAAAAACCACGTGTAGCTTATTCTATGGATGGGAAAGGCGTATCTTCTAGGATTTAATATGAGTAGAAGGGAAGGTAAAGTATAATGAATGCCTAGGTAATATAGATTGTTAATAGGAAGAGTGTTATTATTATGCATTTATGCAAAATAGGGCATATAAATTTAAGCAAAAAGATCCATGATACAATATGTTTTCATATAGCTTGGAAATGGAATTTCTGATCATTATTATTTATATACATAATGAACAGGGGAGAAAAGTATTAACCACTGATTGAGATGATAACTAGATGGGTAAGTCGGCCTTATAACCTAGGAAAACCGTGCATTGCTTCCTAATTTTCACCCTAGTCCATTAAAGTTGGGAATTCAAAATACAATGCCACGACACTCTTCTACCATGATTCCAATGAAACCACTACATGGATGCTTACAAATCCAAACAAAACACAAATGATCTCAAACGCCGACTATGAGAAACCCAAGGTTTTCCAAGTGAGAAAGTCATATCGACCATAGTTAAGCGGCGGGATTAAAGTGATGTCATCATTTACACATTAACTATGATGTAACTATTAGGTGAGGTGGCGTACGAAGAATTGTGTTGGAAGGATGGTGAAGGTAGGATGATCCCAACTATCAAGTCCATGCTACAAGGAGAATCACAATTTAAATCTAAATTATAAATGAATTTCAGTATTAAGAAGAAAATTTCATAATGACTTTTTTAATCGACTAAAATTTTCCTAGCACTCCAAGCACCAACCTCCCCTATGTCATCCATTCCATTTTCAATATATCATATAACTCTCCCTAACTATATTTATCATAGTGTTGGACCATGATTAATGATGCAAATAATCCAATCTTTTAAACGTATGAACATTACCATTTTCCCTTTGCTTGAATATTTGGATCTTTTGTCACTTGAAGTCAACTATCAACACTTATCATGATCACTTTAACCATTTTACATAGTCAATAATTCAACAAATGAAATTCCACCAATGAAGGGAATTTGGATATTGCCATGTAACTCCTTGACTTAATAAATTAGGGTCCCTCGTTTCCTTTTAAATTTATGACCTTTCTGATAACACATGATTAGAAGGTCTTCATGGAAAGAATAAATCAACTAATTATAAAAAGTAAGGTAGAATTAAAACACTTTGCAATTTAAGACTTGTTACACCATTTAAGGGTGATGAAAAGAGGTGTTTGGATTTATTTTAGGGTTTAATAGTAAAAAAATACTTTCTAAGTTTAAGGGAGAAAATGGTGGTAAATCTTAAATATATTAGATTTGAATCCTCTCCACATAATACGAGGTGTTGAGGAAAAAGGGGATGAGGTGTTGAGGAAAAAGAGGATGGGTAAATTTAATAACATAATTTAGATTTTTTTTTTAAAATACTAGATCATTAAGGGTATATAGATATTTATTTTTCTCTTTTATGAAAAACTTTTGTTGAGTATGGATAATAATTTTGGAGATTAAGAGGTGTAATTAGTTTCAAAAATCAATTGATGGAGATTAGTCATTGGAACATGGCACTATGTAGGTTTAGCATAATTTTGGATCTTTTAAAGATTGCTAATTAACAGTCGACAATAGACTAGGATAATCGACTATGCAGTTGATTGAGTGGTCAGTTGAATAAGGGACTGACGAAATGGTTGACTAGGTATCCAATTGGTCAAATAGTTATAATAAAGTACTCATACTAGTGCATAGAGCAAGGGAAAAAAAATAGGAACTTGTTAAGCGCCCTCACCAATATTTGTGGAGTTCACCTTCCTCACTTCAAGGGAGTTGGTTATAAGGTGGTCCTATAAAAGGATGGCCTTATGGGTTGACTAACATGTGAATAAGAGTAATATTTCAGTTTCTTGCACTTCTATGTATTTTGAGCCATGCTTGGTTGTGCTTAAGTGTCATAATAGTGTATTTAGACACCACCTCTCCCTTGGAATACTAGCTCTATGGTCTACCTAATTTTCCAATTCTTCAACACGGTATCATAGATAGTGGTAAGATATCTAACTTGTTGTGTACAAGTCTGTTGAAGGCTATCGATTGTACATGCTCCCGATGATCTAGATCTATCTAATAAATTGATTGAAGGTTTTCGATTGCAAAATTAATATGGGATTAGACATATATGTAGATATTGTGAGCTCCAAAAAAGATATTGTGGTTCTTAATGTCAAAAATTATGGAATATGGGCACAAGATATGGAAACAATCTTGAAGAGTAAAGCACTCTAGCAATTTAAAAACATCATGTTTGTACATCCAAAGGATGTCCAATAGAAGTTTTTCATCAACGGGAAGAAGGATATTGTTGTAGAAGTGATGATTACCTACATCTCTATGTAGATTCACTTTCAGACAAGCATGATCAACTTCTTCAATATTATTTATAAGAAGTTAAAGACTCTATTTCATAAAATTGATGAAAGTCAAGTTATCAAAATTGAGAAAGAGTTAATATTTCTAGATCCCATATCTTTGAAATAATTGATTACTACTTGGCCCATGTGAGCTAACTTTAGTTGAAATTGGGTGAATGCGGAAAATAATTTCCCAAGAAAGATTGCCCCATAAAACTAGCCCTGGTGAATATGAAGACACCCTATGACGTGTTATGTTTGGCATTTCATGATAGTTGGGCCTCTAGAAAACATGATGGTAAAAATTATTGATTTGATTCTTTTTGTGGTTACTAATTAGGGAACAAGAAAAAATAATTGATGAAGGCAAACTTGAGATCAATAAACAAGCCCATTCGTTGAAGGGAAGAGGTCAACATAAATATAGAAAAAGATTCCAACATTAATGTAGTCTATAAAAACAACATGATTGCATTGAATAAACTATTAATAAGAAGCACAGTGATCATAATTCAACCTAGAAACTTTACAAAGAAAAATACCTACTATTATCATAGGAAATTGGAACATATGGAGATGGATTTTTGGAAAAATACCAATGACTTGGAGGAGAATATGAAGAAGCTTGAAGAAGATGTGCTGATTGGAAGATCGCCCAACTTGCAAGATCAAAGTTGAGAAGGTAAGGCATATAATTATACAAATTACATTAGTTCTTCTCAAGCCTTTCATGTTCATACTTCTCAAAGTGAATGGATAGTAACTCATTGCACCCATCATATTGCTAAAGATGCTTATCTCTTTTCTTTATTAAGTGAGGCTACAAAAAAATAGATATTTGTAGTAGATTATTTTGTACTAACTGTTGCTAGTTGTGGAAAGATTGAATTCCAAAATTGTGTGATCATTGTTGTGTATCATGTACCTAGCTTGAGTGCCAATTTGTTCTATGTAACCCAACTAACTTACATTGACAAGAAGGTTGAATTTTGGCTAGATCAATTTGTTATGAAGGATATGTGCAATAAACTTTGCTATTATCACTAAAAATTTTCTTGACCCTAAGGACAAATTATATTATATTTGTGACTTCCCAAGAAACATCTAGGACCAACTATACCCTATCTCACACTCCTGACTATAGCATACTTTGTAATGAATGACTCGGACATATGAAGATTGGGAGCTTGAAATTGATGGTAAAACACAACATGGTTATTGTCCTAGCCAAGGCTGGTTCCACTTGATGGAGTATGTGAAAGGTGATGCTTGCAAAGCATGATCATGTTGCCTTTGAAATAGGGAAAGCTTAGAGAGAAGATACTTAGTTGGAACTTGTCTATAGTGACCCATGCTCCTTGAAACAACCATCACTAGCTAGTACAAGGCGTGAATTGACCTTTAGTGATGGATTTTACAAGGACATTTTGATATATTTATTGAATACTAAGAGTCATGTCTTTGAAAAGATCAAGAAATTTAGGGCATTAGTTAAAAATCATGTGATCAACCTATGAAATGTCTAATATGAAACAAAGGAGGAGAATATGTAGGAATGGATTTGAAAGGTATTTGTCATAAGATAGATATATGCACCTTACAAACCTCAATAGAATGGTGTTTTTGAGATAAAAAAATCAAACTTTGGTAGAAATGGCAGACTGTTTGCTTCAACCCAAAGGTTTATAACCTAGGTTTTGGGTAAAAGTTGTCTATTGCTCAAACTATTTGTTACATTTGATTGTGATTGAAGTTGTGTGAGATGTGACTCCAATCGAAAATGGAGTGGAAGAAAACCCTCAGTGGTACATCTTAGAACCTCTGGATGCATAGTGTGGTTCACATTCATAATGATTGAAGGAAGAAAATAGATCGAAAATTTCCTTGTTTTATATAATGATGGATACTTCGAAAATTTGAAGGCCTATAGATTGTTTGACCCCGTAATGTATTGCTGACCCCATAATGTAGGAGACTATCTCTAAACAAGATGTTGTATTTTATGAGAAGATATGATGTACATATATTGAATTCCTCTTCTAGCTTGTTGATGCATTATATTTTGCAAAATTCCAGGGAATTTTAGATTGACTAAGTGCTTCATAAGACCATTGTCTAGTCAATCAATTTCTTTTCAACAACCTACAACCTACAACCAACCTTGCACAAAAAAAATGACCATAAGTTTTGGAAATCTTATTTAATATAAAAATGGCGATCTTGGTACAAGAACTCCTTAAACAATGAGATTTTGTCCCCATATGGGTGACCAAGACAATTTAAGTTGGCATAGTTGTTGTAGGAGATATTAATTATTTTAGAGAAATTGAAAGTAAAAAAGGAAGATTGTTAGGATAAACTAGACTTGTAAAATAATAAAAATGGGTTTATCATTGGTGGTTTACGGGCCCATGGTTTTGGGTGTCCCATGGTTTTCACCCATGGTATTTCATGTGGTGAAGCCTTCTTAATGGCTTGGGTAACTCCATTTAAAACATATTGATGTCCTATTGACCATGGCTTGATTGGATTGACTAAAGTGAATAAATCTAATATTGTTAGATTATTGTTGATTTTCTAAATTTAGATTTCCAAAGTAAAAAATTCTTTATCATTATGTATTACTTGTTTTCCTATGTTTATAAAACTAACAACTGTTATTATAGTCAAGGATAGGAAATATGCAACTTATCAGGATCTACATCAAATGGTAGTGTTTTTGTGCTGTTGTATGGTTTGAGCATGAACCAACGAGCAAGTATGACATATATGTTTGTTGGTAATAAGATCGCCAAAATTGAATCATACATTGTTGTAACACGACGATTCAAGATGGGATATTCAAAAAGCTTAGAGAGGACCAGTGAGCAGTATCATGCGTATTGATAATCTGCGTGAGAGCCAAGCAAAGTTTGGGGAATAGTGCAAAATTGAAAAAAAAACTCAATTCCTGACGGTAGCAGTGAAGTTGGGTTTGAAGAAGCCATTTGTAAAAGGATGTCTAATCACCTTGAGTCTTTCAAGCATGAGAGGAAGAAGAAACCAATGCCGCATATGTAAAGGATTTCACATCAGGTGGGGCTTTTTCAGACTGAAGACAGTGAAGAACCCGTTCGTCTAGTCGATTTGAAGGGAAGTGAAGAATCATTCATTGAACATGTGAACGTCAATTAATGGATGTACATTATTCATTAACTATGAAGTATACATCTCATACTTAATGTATGTACATTATTCAACTATTAATTATACATCTTATAATAGAGGTACATTTGATGCTTACAGAAACAAGTGTTTGATCAACACTTCTTTTTTGGAGATGAAAGACTTAAAGTTCTACAGATATTTTTATTTTTTATTTTTGAAAGTAGGTTTTGATTAAATAAATGATATGTATGGATTAATATTACAAGAGTGTGGTGGATGATATCCTTGTTTTTAGTGTTTTTTTTCAATAATCCCCCATTGTGTATGGAATAATATTACAAAGATGAAAAAAAGGGATGGAGACTCAATTGGTATAGAAAACATATTGATTTTACCACCATATAACAAATAGCTCATTTTATGCTAGGATTCATAAATTAGGAGGAATAATTGCTTGACACAGATATCATTTGATAGAGGGAAATCATTCACCATACATTTACAAAATCATCCTTGTAAAATATATACATAAAGTCTCACAATCAATATATCTTTTGCTATATTAATTTGGATTGATCACCTTCGCCACACATACATTTGTGGACTTAAAAGTATGTGGGTGTCAGTGTGTCCTACCATATGGGTCCTTGTGTGCTTACAAGTGGGTACTCACACCTACAATTCCATATTTCCACATATGCCCATATATGCAACACAACACTTATAGGATACATGGTAAGCCACACTATAATATGTGAGTACATCATAATGTAGTGTCATAACCATATTATAATTTAATTATGATGTATCATGAATTTTATAGATATCTAAGTTACATATCAATTAGGTCTTTTAATTTATAAGAATCTAACATATAATGACTACACCTATACATAAAACATGCATATTATACTTAGGTCCCAATTTATATGTCATTCACATAACCCATAAATAATGAAAAATACAACCCATACCTAATCCCTATCTATACAATAGTTAAAAAACAATACAAGGAATATACAATATGACAAATGCATTAGCAATAAATAGTGAACAAACTAGAATAGACAAACAACAATTAACACCATTCATAATTATGTGGCTAGGCCTTTAGATATTATCTCATATTATGGGATTCCTTGAGTGGATAAACAAGATTAACCCGAGTGTAACAAGTGTACAACCAAGATTCATTTAATGGTTGTAATATATTGTTATGCATAAATGCATCTTGATTAAGATTTAAATAAGCTTTACATAAGTGGTGGTTAAAGAAAGGGCTAGCAATAATGGTTTTTTATTATTATTAAATAGTATTTGTTTTATGTTTATATTAATAAATCTAATTTTTATTTGGTAATCACTTTAATTTTTAGTCTTTGTTT
Organism: Pseudotsuga menziesii; assembly: GCA_001517045.1. Taxonomy (NCBI): domain Eukaryota; kingdom Viridiplantae; phylum Streptophyta; class Pinopsida; order Pinales; family Pinaceae; genus Pseudotsuga; species Pseudotsuga menziesii. The sequence continues at coordinate 124,717 of LPNX011161948.1, forward strand.
AACAACCAACCATCTCCACTTAGTTAAAGTGGTGGTTAAACAAAGGGGTAGCAATAATGGTTTTATTATTATTATTAAATAGTATTCGTTTTATGTTTATATTAATCAATTTGGTAATTAGTTTAATGTTTAGTCTGTGTTTAACAACCAACTATTTCCACAAAACTAAGTGGCTAGTTGTTCCTATCGACGTTCACCATCCACTTTACTTGTGGTTGTGCTAGTAGTACATACAACCAATCCAAATGATAAATGACACAACAACCATCACTGCGTTCCTATCTATGCAAATGAAAACATAACTACACAAGCCATAACCATAGTGCATATATTCACCAATTTGAATTAAATTATTTACCTTTGGTTAGTCCTTTCTTCTCTCAAAGGAATATTGTTTTCATTTTTTGGGTAGTTCCTTCCTCCTGCATAGGACTATGGTGAGCATAGATATAAGCAGTGTTTTCATATTCTACCTCAAAAGAAAATAACTCAAACCCAAGTAACATTAAAAAATGAACCATTGGATTTTGTTTAGCGATATAAATACTTAGGTTTAGATTTGAATGAAAGGCTAAGGTGATATGATTGTACAAGAATTAGGCTATAGGGAGGGTGGAACACAATATTCATACTAAATAAAATCTTAGATCAACAGAAATGTGGAATTTGAGAATCATCAATTCTCTATTCCTTAAATTGGTAATACCATTAATTTTATACTAATGTGATATATGGGGCCATAAATTATTAGTTAGGTTAGTACAACTTACTTGACCCACACTCATTAGCATGCAAGGTGGAGGAAGTGCATGCCCAGGAATCGTACTTACACACAAAGAAAACAAATAGTATTAGATCATATATCACACAAAAATTTAAGTACAATATAAATTGGTAAAAAATGTTAGAGTAATAATTCATCCTAGTACCATAGTATTAGACCTTAGACTCATTCATTTTCTTCCATGCAGTTTTTTCTATGGTTTATACTTAGGGAAATTGGCATTTATGACAGTTGAGGCTCTCTCGGTTGATCATTCTGCATAGTTGAAGCGCTCTAGGTTGATCATTCTGCATATTTGAGGCACTCCAGGTTGATCATTTTGACAACCCAGGAACCCACTTTGATGAAAGTCAACCAACATGCACTCCCCTTCCCCAATTTCAAGGATTTGGTCCAAGTTGAGGTTCTAGTGCTTGGTTTTAGTGTATTTTGGATTGTTTTGGGCATTTATTGCTCTCCTAGAGCCACTCCCACTCACCCATGTGCTCACCCACTCATTTAATACCTTCATTGATGTTCCAAAATTCCTTTCCCATGTTTACACATGCATTCGTGACCACTTGGGATGATTAGGAGGCTCATTGGTCCACCTAGGGGGGTTTGAGGGTCAAATATTGATATTACACTTGTATGCATTCACATGGACTCCAAGGCCTCATGATTTTTCCCTATTGCATTATACATCATTTCCATACATAGTTACATGTTGGAGAGTCATAATAATATCCACTATTGACTTCATGTGTGTATGTAAATTTCAGTCTTTCAGCTATTTTGTGCATGTTTTGTGAACCATAGTGAATTGTGAGAGTTTATTTGGCTCCTATATCCATATGTGATTCAATTATCACATGGTATCAAAGGAATTTGGAGATGCAAATAAAAACCAGTGTGTTTGAGTTGCTATTGAGGGACTCTCTAGATAGATTCATGAGTTTTCATTGTGGGTACATTCAACAATTTGTCACCTAGAGTGCAAGAAGAAATGGAGTAGACCCATGTATTGTTAATACCATTCAAATAATTTGAGTGGAAGGTTGAGATGTTGATCCAGTTGAGGTCGAAATGCTTGTACAGGGTCACCATGGGGACAGAGGTCGAACCAAACTCTACAGTTGAGAAATCGAAGTTCTTCAACATGCTTGATGAAGCATTTGGATTACTGTGTCTCAGCATTTCGAGATACTTGCTCTTCCATGTTGACATTATATCTACCCCAAATGAATTATGGTTGAATCTTGAATCTTTGTTTGGAAATACTGATGAGATGATAGGTCACTAGCTCGAAAATGAGCTCATCTCTTTGAGTCCAGCTCATTATGAGACAATCCGGGATTTCTTCACCAAATTCAAGTCTTTGGTGCTTCAAATCAAGCAATGTGGCATCAAAAAGAAGGATTAACAACTCATATTTTCCATACTCTCAAATATAGGGCCAGAGTATTCTGTGTTTGTAAGCATATTTCACTCTAGCAAGCTCACAGCTCAAAACTGACAAATGCCATCACTAGCTAGCTTCACGGAGTCATTGACCCAAGATAAAGATAAGATAGTGCAGATGGGTACCATAAAGTCAAGAAAACACCAAGATATTTCAGCATGGGTTTCGAATCCATCCAAAGGCAAGAAGAAATCCAAGGATTCGAAGCAGACAAACAAGAAGAAGCAAGACATACCCAAGTTTCCTGATGGGGGTTCGAATCCTTGCAAGGACAGGGACAAGAAGAACAAGGAGAAGAACAAATGCACCTAATACCATAATGGATGGCATCCCGAGAGTGCATTTATGAATAATACCATAGACATGATGGTGCATCTATTGGAGAAGAACAACATCTCGGACCCAGAGGGTGCAAGGTAGAAGGATCGAGGTTCAGGATCATACAACAAAGAGAGGTGCCATTTATTGGTTGTTGATTCTTCAAGTTCTTCATCCTTGATCATTGATTCGGGAGCATCAAGGCACATGGCCTTTGTCAAATATTTATTCACATCCATGTATTCCAACAGTGGCCAAACTGTTCGAAAGGGTGATGATTCAGATATCTAAGCCAAGGGGATTGGAAGGATCGATCTAGAAAATGGGTATTTCAATAATGTATTGTTTGTACCAGGATTGGAAGCAAAACTACTATCACTGTACCAAATGAAACACATTGGTGAAGCCAAGAGAGTAACATTTACTCCATACATAGTGGATATAGATGAAGTCTCTACAAAAAAAGGTGGTGGCATTGGGGTTTACTGATCATCAAGCTAGGATGTACACATTCTCCCATTTTATTCCCTACACCAAAGGGAATGCGCTCCTAACTCATTCCAATGAGTCAAGCAAGATGTGGCATGGAATGTTTGGCCATATGAACTATAGATACTTCCATGAATTGAGCAAGGAATGCATGGTGGAAGGGATTACTTATATCAAGATATCCAATGACCCATGTATTGGTTGTGTGATTGGAAAGCATCCAGAGCACAGCTATGAGAAAGGGAAGGCAAGGAGAGATACTCAAGTGCTTGGATTGGTGCATTCAGATATTATTGTATCTCTCCCTACACCTTCATATGGAGGATCAAGGTATGTGTTGACCTTCATAGATTATTTCTCAAATTGTTTTTGGGTTTACTTTCTCAAACTCAAATCTAAAGTCTTTGATACACTCAAGGTTTGGAAAGCCCTGGTTGAAAATCAATGTCGGAATAAGATAAAAGTCCTTAGGACTGATAATGGAAAATATTATGTGAATAATAGTTTGTAAAATCTCTGTGAGGAATGTGGCATCCAAATGCAACATTCAATCCCCTACACAACACAACATAATGGTGTGGCAAAGTGCAAAAAGAGGGCACTCAAGGAGATGGCTACATGTATGATTGAAGCTAAGGATTTGGATCCTAAGATATGGGATGAAGGAATAAACTGTGCTGCATACATCCAAAAAATATCTTTGCACAATTCAGTATATGGAAAAACACCACATGAATCATGGTTTGGTCATAAACCAAATATTTCTCATTTTAGGATTTTTGGCTCAAGGGCTTGGGCTAGGATTCCATCAGAGAAGAGGAAGGACTTGAAGCCACAAAGAAAGGAGTGTTTGATGGTGGGATATGCTGAATATTAAAATGGACACAATCTCTTTGATCCCTCATCTCATAATACTTTCATATAAAGAAGTGTGCAATTAGAAGAAGAACTCATGCCAGAGCTTGAACTAGCATTGGGGGAATGCTCATCTCCTCCACCACAAGATGATGTAAGTGATGAATATTTTTATGATATTTATGATTATGATATGGATGAATATTATTATTATGTTCATGTCTCACCCATTCATCCCAAATGAGAAGAGAAAAACATACAAGTTGTTGGGGATTTAACTGGCAATCCACTAGATCCTAGGAAGACTACATCACAATTTCACATTGCTTCCTTTGCAAGTGAAGTTGTTCTTGCTGAGAAATTATTTATGATGGTTGGATATGATCCTAAAACATATCAGGAAGCATCACTTGATCCAATATGGAAAAAATCCATGCAAGAAGAGTTCAACTCTATAAAGGAAAATAAGACTTGGGAATTGGTTCCCTTGCCCTCCAAGAGGAAGATAGTGCAAAGCAAATGGGTCTATAGGACCAAAGTTATTGCTGACGGGTATGATATAAAGTATAATGAAATATTGGTTTCCAAATCCTTCTCTCAATTCCAAGGAGTGGACTATACAGAGACATTTGCATTGGTTGCAAAGATGGACTTTATCAGGCTAGTTTTAGCCATTGCTGCAAGCAAGCACTGGGAGGTTCACTACATGGATGTCAAAAGTCAATTTATCCATGGTAAGATACAATAAGAAATATATATGGAGAAACTTTAAGGTTTCAAATAGGATCCTTCTCTTGTATGCATGTTAAAGAAGTCACTCTATGGCCTCAAGTGAGCCCCAAGGGCTTGGTATGCCAAGATGGACAATTGTGTGCTATCACTTGGCTTTAAAAGATGAAAATATGATCCTAATGTTTATTTGAAGTATTTTGGTGATGTATTTAAGGTCATTTTACTATATGTTGATGATATTTTGATTACAGGTAGCTGCATCAAATAAATTGGGTCAATCAAATCCTCTTTGCACAATGAATTTTCAATGACTGATCTTGGATTATTGAAGCAATTTCTTGGTTTGGATATTGAGAAATATGAAAGAGGAATCAAGGTCAGCCAACAAAAGTATGCTTTAGACCTGTTAATGAAGTTTAATATGGATTAATTTAAGGCAGCCAAGTGCCCATTCCTTTTTGGTATCAAACTAGGTGAAGTTGGTGACTCTCCATTGGTGGACAACTCGTTGTATAGATAACTACATACCTGTTAATGAAGTTTAATATGGATTAATTTAAGGCAGCCAAGTGCCCATTCCTTTTTGGTATCAAACTAGGTGAAGTTGGTGACTCTCCATTGGTGGACAACTCGTTGTATAGACAACTAGTCGGGAGTTTGTTGTATCTTACTCATTATCAACATGATTTATCATATTATATAGGTGTTGTAGCTAGATATATGCAACAACCTCATTATATCCATTGGAAGGCATCCAAAAGGATCCTTCACTATGTGCAAGGAACTAGACACTTCAGGGTGCACTATGCTGCTAGTTCTCCACTCACTACAACAAAAACTGGATTTAGCGTCGAATTTAGCGCCGGATTTTAGTGTAATTTTTTCATAATTGTGGTGAACAATCCGGCGCTAAACCAGGTGCTATTGTAGATTTTCGTAAAATGCCGTCTATTGCATCTTTTTTTTCGTCCTTTTTAACATCCATTTTTGTGTCCATTTTTGCACCCAATTTTTTGCATCTAATGTTACGCCTTTATTTGCGCCCAATTTTTCAACTTCTATTGCATCTTTTTTTGCGTTCTTTGTTACATCCTTGTTTGCACCCAGTTTCACGCTCATTTTTACATCCAATGTTGCGTCTTATTTTGCTCCTAGTTTTTCATCGAGTCTTGCACCCAATTTTGCACCATGTTTTACATAAAATTATGTGTCCAATTCTGCATCTAGGTTTGCATCCAATTTTAGGCCCAATATTGCGTCTAGTTTTGCATCAAAATTTATTTATAGTGTTGCATCCCCATTTGCATCTAATTTTGTATCTTGTTTTACGTATTTTTTTGTATCCATGTTTGTGCCAAATTTTTCATCTCGTTTTACGTCATATTTTGCATCTAGGTTTGCACCTAGTGTTGCATCCCGATTGATGTCTTTTTTTGCATCTATGTTTGAGCCCAATTTTGCACCCAGTGTTGCGCCTAGTGTTGTGCCTAGTTTTGCGCCCATGTTTGTATCTAATATTGCATCTAGTTGTGTGTCCAATGTTGCATCCCATCTTGCATTCAATATTACGTCTAGTTTTACATCCAATGTTTTGTCCCGTCTTGCATCTAAAATTGTGTCTCGTTTTAAGTTTTCGTTTGCGCCAAATGTTGCTTCCAGTTTTGCACCTGGTGTTACGCCTAGTTTTATGTCCATCGGTACACCATATTGTGTGGTCAATTTAATGTCCAATTTTACATCTAGTTAGGAATCCACTTTTTCATCTATTGTTGCATCTAGTTTTGGACCTATTATTACATCTAGTTTTGAGTCATTAATTGTGTCTAGTGTTGAGTCTCTTTTCGCATCCAATTTTGCGTTTAGTGTGACATCCATTTTTGTGTCCACATTTGCGTCTGACATAAGGTCGTATTTTGTGTCCACTTTTGTGTTTGGTGTGACGTCCACTTTTACATCATGTTTTGCATTTAGTATTGTGTCTAATATTGCATCCATCTTGCACTACTACATTTTTTACCTTTAAAAATACATTACAATATCATTAGGGCATGGAGGAATCGAACCACCAATATCTTGCTTGTAAAGCAGGTGCTCTTCCATTGAGCTAGCACCCTCTAAGAATCAGGAAGAAGAGCAATATTAACACATAGATTTCATCATTTATAATTCTAATAAAAGACAATAAGATCCAAAGACAAACATGCATAAAATCCAATTTATTTTTCCAAACACACTAATAAGCAAAAAAATCTACCATGCTTAGGAAACAAAATATCCTAAACAATTACGCAATCTTATTGTCATGCAACCATTCAATATCCCCCTACACCCATTTCATGGAAGGTCACCCTTTAAGAGGATAAAATGCTTTAGTTCACTAGTTTTCAAAAAGTGTTGCAACTCATTGGATATGCAATCATATTCCTCATACAAAAAAAAAATGAACACATCTTGTTTAACCAGGGCCAACATGTACAAAGTTCTTAATGGGAAAATGGTTCATTAATTTGTGTTAATCTCTATATGAACACTGCTACATTTCGACCAAAAATCCGACGACCGTATTGTCGGATTTTCGACACTTCCCTGTCGCATGTATGACACTATGGTTTTTTTTAAGCGTTGGTGGATTTTTGTCGGTTATCCGACATCTTTCCAATACGTCGGTTAAGCGACAGCACAATTTACTGTCGGTTAAATATAAATCGTCGGTTAAACGATGGTGGAGATTTTTTTTTTTTAAAACTACACTTACAGGCCATCGCTTCTATAGCTTGGCCGTCGGTTCACCAAAGAAAACCGTCGCTTAAGCGACGGTATTGAATTTTTTTTTTTTAAAATCACCTATTGAGGAAAAAAGCAGCATTGGTTACATTTAAAACATTAAAAGCTATACATTAATATATAAAGCCACACTTCAAGCTGCATACTGATATCTCGAGTTTTATCAAACTCGTTGTTCAGTCAAATAAAACTACCAAGTCTTTAGAGTTCAGCCACCCTAAACAGCAATGTAGCAACAAGTTCCACAAAACATGGCTTATGCCGTTTGGTGGATGAAAATAGATTCATCTCAAACCATAATACTAAAGCAACCAACACAAGCATTGCAAAGGCATCAAGAGAAAATGTCTCTCTCGTAATATTGAAAAGGATTTTATACTTCATCTCTCCAAATTTCAAAATATAAATAGCTCCTGAATTGGTAACCTGGAATTTTGACAACTCTGACCTTCAATAAGTCCGTTCCCCTTGCTGAAAGAGCTAGATCTACATGCTCCAGAGATATTCGGTAATAAATTTCAGTCTACATAATGTCTCATCAAACCATAGGCCTAAGTTTGGTCCCAAGCACTTCAATTGGTTTGCTGGTCTTTGCTAATTTCAAGACTGATGTTGATTCTTCGGCACATGATTCTCCACTCTACAACCTTCCCATCCTGGTTGATGTTCAATATAAGAAATAAGTTAATACAGATTACACAAGGAGGAACTTTTCAGCTTCCCACAGGAACAGGCTATTTAGAATCATGGGTATATCATGTGGTACAAAGTGTTATAAATGTGAATGAGGGAGTCACAGAAGAGCATGGAATGGCTGATCTCTTTCAGCAACTGATTGACATTAGTGGGGTTCATAACTGGGGTATTGTAGAACACAAAGTTCTTTAAGATCTGGGTTTAAATTGGTCTGATCTCTATTCTGTTGTTTGTCGCATTTTGGAACTGTGGCAGAATAGGGAAGCTTCCCAAGTGCATGAGCTTATACTTGAAA
>LPNX011161948.1:137659-149644 GCA_001517045.1 Pseudotsuga menziesii
CTCATGCACCCTTGACCCGATCCCTGTCTTGAACTTACTGACAGCCATCCTCGGGTCTTGCTCAGTTCAATAAGGCTTTGAGTGAGTTCACTGCTATACCACAAAATGTGGATAACATGGTTGATGGCAAGTGTTCATGAGTTTAAACTTTATAGCCACCAATAATCACAGGGATACAGGGATTGTTGCAATTGGGGATATTATGATAAAAAACATATTTTATGTAAATATAGGCGATATTAGAGATTAAAAATGACCAAATAGAAGATTTAATTTTTGCAAAAAGGCCCCAGAAATAACCAATTTGCGAAATTTTGCCTTCAAAAATTACCCTGCAATGTATTAGGAATTCATGTGCTACTTCATTTGTAATTTTAATGGAATTAGTTGTTTGTCATCCATTAATACATGATTTATAGTTCATTATCATATGTAAATAGTTAAGTAATTCTCTAATAATAAACACAATATTTTAAAACAAAACTAAGATGCTTTCCTAGTATGTAAAGAGAGGAACAATAGCACAAGTGCAACTCTTATCCATGATGAATATATCAATCACAACAACATTACTTGTCTCGAGAATTAGTCTTATTAATATATCAAATACAACAACAATTCTACCCACACACACATATACACAATGCAACTAGTCTCATTAAAATTTTATTTATGTACTATTCCATTGTCTATTAGGCCATTGTCTAACTCTATAAATGATCTATTTTTCTCTATTTGTAATAATCTCTATGGTTATTTATTCTACAATTTTCAATTTTACTTATATGCACTAACTATGGTCCCATCTTGGAATTATATCCCTACTATTTTTAGTCATTGTGCAAACTATAATTATCAAGAAATAAATTGTTCTAGGATCTCCATAATGTTTTCCTAACATCATTGCTTAACATGGGCGATGGATGAGAAAAACCAAAATAAGAATATTAAGTAAAAAATAGGCCAAATTGGTTCCCAAGGAGTATTTATTAAAATCAATCATGTTAGTGAAGAATATATCATGATTTTATGCATGTGTTTCCAAAATTTGAAAATGAGAAATAGTATATGTGTTTAAGAAAAAAACACTCTAAAAAAGTATGGTAGTGGGTGAAATGGAATCATCTAGTAACTTAAATGTATCAATAATTCCTACATATGCATCACATAATAAATTATACACAAACCATTATTCAAAGATACGAAAACAAATATATGACCATCAAAGGATGAACCCAAATATAGTTGATGTTGATAATTGGGGTGTATGGTATGGAACCTTTACATTGATAAAGCAATGAGATGGATTCTAATCCTATAAGACTTATCAAATGCATACCTAAAATTGTTCAAAGGAGGGTTAGGAAGTGATCCAAAAATAAGGTTACTAGTTTCCCTACCATACATTGCAATAGAGTCACAACAAAGGTAGGGAAGGATAAGGGTGGTCATGATGCCCCTCACTAACAAAGTTATAAGAGATTCATAGGAAGGAGACCAAAATCCTCTTGTTAATTCAATATGGTTGAATCCCATAAAGTGGATTTTAATTTCCATCACCAAGTGAGATGGAAGATTAACCATCACAAGTAGATAGATATAGAGGGAATCTTGATCTACCCACCACTCCCATCTCCCCCAATAATCAAAAGAACACACATAGTACAAAGATCATTATTAGGAAAACCATGTAATTATGATGGGTTTTCAAACACAATGGCATGAATGGTCAAAGATAAAACCAATAGTGTGGAATAAACTATAGAAATGTGGACACACTAGGTTAGATATTACAAAGAAAAAATTGATGAGGATACCTAGAAGCAGGAACTAGCCTTTGACATAATCAAGGAGATGTGGGCATTGATTTATAACTTATGTTCAACCATATTTCTAATTAAGAAATGGTATTTGTTTGTGTACCAATTGCAAGGGGTCAACTAGGATCAACTCACTTCCATTACACTTGGTGTGGTAAATACCAAAATAATGATTGAATTCATCTTGACAAGGTATGCTATTAATAATTAATCATTTTATAGGAATGGGTAAGTGTGTCATTGATCCGAAGGACCTCCCTCACTCTCAATTTTCCCTTATCTACCTAAAAATACAACTTATTAAATAAACAATCCTTTATAAAAATGATTTGTTTTTCTTAAAAGAGTGTAGAGGGATAAACAACAACCACTATGGATATGGCTTGAGAAAGGAAAATGACCTTTTACATATTTCTTGAAAAAGATCAAGATCTAGTAAAGAAAATGTGAAACCTTGAAAAAATGTAAAATACTTACACAAATATATCACTTAATATATATTTCATCAAGTAAATAAACAAACATATGTTATTTCAAAGAGTTTTGAGTCAAAATCCTTGGGATAAATGAATCCTAGATATCTTTCTAAAATTTAGTTGTGATATTGTTAGAGTAGATATAAAAAATTTATCTTGTTATTTTTAATGCATTTAAAAAAAATATTTCATGCATTAATAAATATATCATTCATCATCCCTGGATGGGGTGACATGGGAATGTGTTTGACATGATGGTTTTATCCATGGTACCCATGTGATATAGTGGATAGTTCCCATTTTGGATGACCTACACATGTATTGATTACAACTTCCAGGAAGCAATGATGCTCGTGGTTGGAAAGGATGATACACGACTAGCTAACACAAGGAAATCCATTTGAGTGATAGAGGGTCCATTTCCTTCCATGAAAAATAGTAATTTAAGGAATAGGCCAACCCACAACACACATAGTAATGACATTATGATTGGAATAGGGGTGTATAGGTTCATATCTCAAGAATCCCCCCATATTGTGGTTTTTCCAATGGAAATTTTTGTTTTCATTCTAGGCATTCAATGCATATGGAGAACTAACATATTGGTTAATAACATGATCCATCCAAGTAAACCTGAGACTAGTTTGTATAGAACTCATTTTGTGTAGTGTAAATAGAATACTAGAGTGACATGGAGGAAATAGTCAAAGGGGAAAGGAATAACTATTAGGGGCCTCCCTAATAGACCAAAAGACTTATTAGATGACTAATTGATAGAAATAACACCATATATTCCCTAGGCATAACAATAAAAATATACCTCATGCTCATCAAGAGTCCATGTTTGTGGCCATGTACTTTTTTAAATCACACTCCGAGGAAATCATGTAGAATATACACAATCTAGATTGTATGGCCATGTCTAAAAGTGGGGTCACCTCTATTTGGAAGGTTGATAGTGAAGCTTTCATTTGGATTCCAGATACAATATTTTATGGTATATGGGATACCAAAGTAACCAAAATGTTTGAGATATATTTTTTGGTGAAGTCATTGATTTACCAAGACGTAGAAGAAAATCAGTCCATAACTCACTCTATCGTTCTCACATAAGAAAAGGAGTATCCTACACCTATCAAGCCACTAGGGATGACTATGGAGAGTAGGTAGTAGTCTATCTAGCATGAATACAATATATTGGATTTAGATTCTGACATGGAAGGGTAACCACCCCTAGCTTCCCTCTAGGTGTAATCACATTATTTCTTTTTTTTCATTTTTAAATTCCAACAAACTTGTATAATTCTCCATTATTAGTTGATATGGTTTTTGTCATGCCTGGTTTCCCTAGACCCATCAATAAGGGAAAGAAGAAAGACTTAATTTTGTAAACTTATGTCAAGCTTACATATAGACTCTACAGAAGTAGTATAATGGAAATATATTAGGACTATTTTGAATAACTTTAAGTACGTGTAATGTATACCTCATATTCTCACTAGTTAGATAACCTATAAATTTGTAGAACAACCTATAAATTTTAGACGTGTAAAAATAGTTGTAAATATTTTGTTTATTATTTGTGAGATCCTAATTATAGATTTTTTTTCTTTTAAATTTTTGTGTAGGATTTTAGAAATAACATTTGAGTACATTAATAATATTCAAATATATGTAATTTAAATAAAGAAACATTAACTTCTCCAATTTATTAAAAAAATTATTTTTGTTATTTTTATGTACATTATTAAGTTTAAAAGAAAAACCATATAATTAAGAATAAGAGTTTAGTAGTTGTAAAAGGTTGATTGGTAATTATCCTAATTGGAATCAACTTAAAGATAATAATCTAAGGAATAATGGAGGTTTGATTCATATAACTTTGGCCCACAAGTCAAGAGGGTTCAATATCCCATAGATCCAACTTAGGGCCACTCTATATTTACTAATGGAGTCAATAGGAAGTTTCCTCATGGTGTGGAAGGAAGGGGGACCTCCATGCATATACTCTAGATGTAGATTTGAAAAGATAAAGTTAACAATGGAAATGAGGATTATGTTAGTGGATATATTATACTTACAATAAAATGATAATTTCAATTTCTATAAATTCTCCTTACTCATTGATTTAGGAGGAATTGTGGTCGACATCTCCTCATCCACTTTCCTCCTTCTCCACTGAGGTATCCTCTTCCCTCTCCTTCTCTGCATGTAGTGGGGTCTATTTATCCTTCTCCTTTATGCATCAAACACACACACCTTTATGCATAAAACACACACACACACACACACAACATTTAAATATACCATATTATATGAGTATATATATTCAATAAAAATGACGATGATGATAATGATGAAAATGATGACAATGATGAAAATGATATCATCATCATCATAAGATAAACACATAATCATTATTATCATTTTAGTTAATATAATCATTGTCATCGTCACTATCTTTGTCATTAGCAATGCCATATTCATCATGAATATTGTCATCTTCATCGTCATTGTCATCATCAACATAAGCATCATGGACAAGGGTTTCCAAAGGTTTTTTCAATCATGGGAATTTAATCAGTTTCAAAGGTTTTTTACTACTATAAAAGGGAAATGTTGAGTAATGCACCAAGGTTTATCAAAATGGAGGGAAACCCAATGGCCTATTTTTCTCAGAGCTTGAAGGCATCCTAAACCAAGGTTACAATGGTAGCATTGGTAGTGGAGGACAATATAAGAGTCATATTATTCTAAACCTCTGTAAGAAATATTATTCCAAACCCTTGCCATATAAATCCTAACTCCTTCTATAATACCTTCTTCCATAATCCCTAACAATGATTAGAGGGTTTATAAGGGTTAATGACCATAAAATTTTTAGGTTCCATATTGTTTAAAATATAAGCATGATAAGGGTTGGGGATATCAAGATGTTAGTGGTTACAGATGTGATAATGGTTAGGGTAGGGTGATTGGGGTAATTGGTTGGTTTAAATATCAAGGTTAATAAGAAAAAAAAGTGAGAAATTATGGTTTAATGGTTATGGTTTAGAGCTTATAATTATTAGTGTTATGTTTTACTCATGTAGTGGATATAAGGGTTAAGGGTTATAGGTTATATAGTTGGTGGTTATGTGGTTTAAGGTTTAAGGGTTAAACATGTTAACAGTTGAGGGTCATAATGATTACATGAGTGAGGGTATAATTAAGACATTGAATGACTTAAAGGTCAGGGATTGTGGTTTATATGAACAAGTATTTGAAATTATATGGATTAGTTATTATATTGGTAAAGGATTATAGAGTTTCAGGGTTATATAGATAATTGATGATAATGATTATAATGGATATACATTATAAAGGTTATGAATTTGAGATAATAATTATAAGTGATATACATTATGGTGGTTGTAATTGCTATAGATTCCAAGTGTTGGGGCTATTAGAGTCATATGGATTAACTATTATATGGGTTATGGGTTAGTGGTTATGGTCAATAGGGATTATAAGGATTACATGAGATAGTATTTAGAGGGATATGTGTTAAAGGTTAGTGGTTATAGGTGTTAGTTATAAGTTGTAATAGTTAGGAGTTAGTGGTGCAGGGGTAGTAATTTTTATAGTTAGTTTTTATAGAGATTAGGGTTTAATTGTGATAGGATTTAGAGGAGATAAGGGTTTAATTGTGATAGGATTTAGAGGAGATAAGGGTTAGTTTTTATAAGTTTTAGGGTCAATAGGTATATTCATTTAAGGGTTAAAGGATTATTTGTATTAAATTTTAGTGATATAAATATTAGTTGTTATAAATATTAGTGGATAGGAGACAAATGTTTCATCCATTCAAAATTAAGAAACTTAGTAAAATATGGAAATTTAGTAATAAAAAGGGGGCAAGGCCAAGAGGTGGGGGGCTATGGTATTGTTGGTTGTTTTTAAGGGTTGTTTCTTGTTAAGTTGGTGGGTCCTCACCAAAATATGTGGGGCCTTTTAGATGCAATGAATATTCTGCAAAACATTTTATTATTGTATAATTCATCAATGAATGCGTGTTTATTAAACATAGGAATGAGAAACCCCAAGGAATCCAAGTGAGATGCCAAAAAGGGTAGGAGAACAAAACCCATATGTGTTTTAGAGAGAAAAAACATGTACTCGCTTTAGAAAAAAACACATATACATTTTTTAAATCATATTTTACACCCAATATCAGGGTCCTAACACCCCCTTTTCAACTCCCTAACACCTTGCTCCCAAACCCCCTAACACCACCTCTACAAATCCCTAATTCTTTCCTAACCCACTAACACTCCCTCTCCAACTCCCTAACATAGCCCCTAACAACCCCCTACCCCTAATCACCCACACCCTCCACCTACCCTTATCTCTCCCCTAATATCCTAACACCCCCTCCCTAATCTCTCTCTTTCCATAACCCTTACTAACCCCTTATATCACTATATTTATCCCTTGATCTACTTACCCCCAATTTCCTAACACCCTTATATGTATCTACTTCTAACCCCTTAACCACCGCCCTCTCTCTTTACCTCTAAACCATTACCACCCCAATTGTCTCTCCCTTTAAATCTCTCTCTCTCTCTCTCTCTCTCTCTCTCTCTCTCTCTATCTCTCTATCTCCCTCTCTCTCCCATACCTATTACTAACACCCTCTCTCACTCTCTCTCACCTCCCTACTCCCCTACTCCTCCACCTACACCTAACTCCTAGTCCCCCTCTCTCTCTCCCCCCAAACCCTAACACAACACCACCCGATTGGTTCTCTCTCTCTCTCTTACACACATACACACATCCCTATGATGATACATACCACTAACCCTCTTAATATATATATCTCTCTCTCCCCCTATTCTCCCTAACACTTACTAAACCATTCTCTCACTCTCTTTATTGCCTTCTCCACTTACCCCCAATATCCCAACACCCCCTTATGTATCTTCCTATAGTCTCCTTCTCTTATTCATGATCCTCATTTGCAAGGATCTTTCTGGATTTGGTGAAGGATGCATCTTAATCAAGTGTAACATCTCTATTGATCTTGATCTAGCAGAATCCTAGAGTATAAATTCTATAATATTTTGATTGTTCATTGTATTCAACAAATATTCCCTTATTTCCTGAAGGTTCCAAATTTGATCTTTTATCCTTTGGAACATGTAGATATATGGGACAACCAAATATATATAGTTGGCTCTCTTTATCGTCTTCTCCACTTACCCCCAATATCTCAACACCCCCTATGTATCTACCTATAGTCTCCTTCTCTTCTTCATGCTCCTCATCGACAAGGATCTTTCTGGATTTGGTGAAGGATGCATCTTCATCAAATGTAACATCTCTATTGATCTTGATCTACCGAAATCCTGGAATATAGATTCTATAATATTTTTATTTTTCATTGTATCCAACAAATATTCCCTTATTTCCTGAAGGTTCCAACTTTGATATTTTCTCTTTTGGAACATGTAGGTATACAGGACAACCAAATATATTTAGGTGGCTTACTTTGGGATTTTCACCAATGAACATTTCTTTAGGGGTTTTGTTTCCAAAAGCAATGTGAGATATTCTATTCTGGACATAGACTACAGTTCTTGCTACTTTTGCCCGAAGATGCATAGGAATATATTGATCATGGATGATTGTTTTGACTGCTTCCATGATGGATCTATTCTTTATTTCAGCCACTACATTTTGTTGTGGATTATATGGTGTGGTAACCTCCCTATTAATCCCAACTTATTTATAGAAGTCCTTCATTTCATTTGAAGTGAATTATCCTCCATTATCCGATCTTAAGATATTGATCTTCTTTTCAGATAGATTCTCCACTGTAAGAACCTGAAATTCCTTGAATTTTCCAAATAATTCATCTTTGCCTTTTAAGAATTATATCCAAGCCTTATGATTTTAATAAACAATAAAGGAGACATAATATGCATACCCTCTTAAGGAAGTGGTTGAAATCGATTCACACACATTTGAGTGTACAATGTCCAAGATCCCCTTTGATTTGTTGTTACTACTTGGAAATGGATTCTTGGTGTTCTTTACTTGAGAAAATCCTTTACATACTCCTTCATGGTTGATCTGGATATCTGGTAGTCCTGTGACTACCTTGCTCACAATTGGTAATGCTTTGTAGTTTACATGATCAAGTCTTGTATGCCATAGTTCACATCAAATGATGGTGTTAGATGTAAGAGATGAATATGTGTGTCCTTTCAATTTGTATAGTCCTCCTTCTTCGAGAATTATTACAATATACCTATTGTTTTCCCTTTCGGCCACATAAGGACTTCACCATCTACAAAAGAAACTCTAAACCCTTTCTTATATAGAGTTGAGATGGAAAGAATATTCTTCTTTAAACCTGGAACATATAAGACTTCTTTCATATTCATGAGCTTTCCAGTTCTTAATTTGTAAGAGGATTCTCCCATAACTTTGATGGAATATCGATAATCATCTCCAAGTTGTAACTTATGAGAATAGTATATTTGGGTAACGCAAGAGACTGAATCCTTATGTCTTGTCATATTTTTGGAAGCACCACTTTCTATGAGCCAAGTGTCACTTCCATGAGTAATTGCGCCTGTGAGAGCTTAAATTCGGACATACTCTTCACTAGAGTCTTCATTTTATGAAGTTATTTCCTTATCGAATTCACTTTCTTCAACTGCATGGGCATGGTACTTCCTCTTCTTCTTCTTAAACTGATATTTCTTAAGAGGAAACTGTCTAGCACCGTGTCCCATATTATGACATGAGTAACATTTAAAAGATGAGTAATCCCTTCTATATTTCCTCTTGAAGTTAGTTGATCTTCTGGGAGATGAACCTTGACTCTTCATTTTGAATCTTCCATTCTTGGTGTGTGTAGCTAGAGCCCGATTTTCATTGTCATTTACCTTCTATTCTCTGTTTATTATCCTTCCTTCTTCTTATACACATTCTTCCCATATTTTGATGAATTTGGTTAGCTTTCTTCTAGCACATATTCCTCTAATGAAGGAATCCCATTATTTAGGGATACCATTCAGAGTGGTCATCACCACTTCTTCTTATTCTTCAACCATATCACCAATGGCTTCTAACTATTCTTTGATTTGAGATACTGATATAGAGAAATATGACTTTATGGTTTCTATATTTTGTATCATCACACCCTTGAGTTGGTTTCTTAAGGTCATTATTCTGTTGATGTTATTACGTTTAAACATATTAGTTAGTGCAACAAACATTTATTTAGGAGTATTATTCGAAGATACCTGGGAGATAAATTGATCCTCGATAGATTTATCTATTATCATTTTTACTTTGATCATATCCTTTTTGTGTTTGGCCTTTTCCTCTTCTCCTTCCATTTCCTTAACATCTTCCTTGATAAAGCCATTTAGGTCATGTTCTTTAAGGATGATCATGATTTTGTACTTCCATACTCTAAAGTTCTCTGCTCCCTCAAGATTGTCATCAATATTGGTACTGTTTGTCATATTTAATGAAATAGAACCTCAAATGGAAACATAGGAGATGGTACTTACCAGTTTGAGGAACTTTTCTAGAACCAACTTCAAGATGACCTAGGGTTTGGCTAGGAAACCCTAATTTTCCAACTGTGATCACTTATAGATCTGAGAGGAGGAAAATATGCACCTACCCAAGGTGAGATATAATGTATCTTGATTTTTTGGAATCTAAGGATGGAACATTGAAAAATATGATGCCCTAGTTTCTCTCGACAACAGTGGTAGGTCAAAAAGTGAAAATCCTTAGAATGAAAAACTGATTCGATAGAAAGATACTCCCTCCTAGGGAGAGTTGATTGGACCTTCTTTTCAAATGATCTATGGAGGGAGGTATCTGGAATAGTAAAACCTAGCTTATCGGATCACCAGATGAGCTACTACACAATGTCTTCTTTCAGGTTAGCTCTGTTACCATGTTAATATTTCAAAACTTGTTATACCAAAATAAAAGGATATATGAAAGAATAACAAGAATAAAAGAACAAAAGAGAACACAAATATTTATCCTGGTAAAATTCCTCTATATAGACTTCAAACAAGTACAGTGCAAGACCCAATAACAAGACTATAATACTTCCTATCCTCCAGATGGACTGTCTTTTCTCTCTCTCTCTAACACAACTTTTTGAGTGTTCTACTTGTCCAAATGAGGGAGGAGCCTCTCCTATTTATACAGATTGAATGAGAGGCGTAATAACCCAACTGGGCCAACTTCTCCTTACTGCCAGGGTTTACTTGCCTTGGAATACTCAAAAATACATTTTAATAATACTTTAGTCAGTACTGCTGACCCAAATTACAACATAGGTTTTACCTAAATACTTTACATGACCAAATACATCAATGACATCCCTAATCAGAGGAAAAACATATCCAGAAGGGGTAAAATGGTAATAATACAAAATAGAATATATTTCACAATTATATTTCTTTAACACCCCCTACCCCTAATCACCCAAACCATCCCATCCCCCCCCCTCTCTCTCTCCTAACTCTTACTAACACCCTCTGTCACTCTCTCTCACTCCCCTACTCCTCCACCTCCACCTAATCCCCACCCCTCTCTCTCTCTCCCTTAAACCCCTAACACAACACCGCACCATTTTTTTCTCTCTCTCTTACACACACACATCGCTACGATGATACCTACCACTAAATCCCCTCCCTCTCTCTCCCATGTTCTCCCTAACACTTACTAACCCATTCTCTCACTCTATTTCTCCCCTTCCCCACTTACCCCCAATATCCCAACACCCCGTATGTCTCTAGATATAGATCCTTAACACCCCCCTCTCTCCCTACCTCTAACCCCTTAGCGCCCTCAATGTCTCTTCCTTTACCTCTCTCTCTCTCTCTCTCTCTCTCTCTCTCTAACACCAACACCCACACTCCTCATGCATATCCCCCTTTCTCTCTAATATCCCTACTCCTCCCTAAACCCCTAACCTCCACCCCCTCTCTCTGCCTCTAACCCCTTAATAAACCCCCCTCTCTCTAACTATAACCCCTTACCACCCCTGAATTCACTTTAATGTTATCGCCACCAAACCAAAAAATGTAATTGTAGTGTTAAACATCCCTCGCTCTCTATCCCATATCCCCCCTAACCCTTACTAACCCCTTCTCTCACTCTCTTTCTACCCTACCTATCCACCTACACTTAACCACCAATATCCCAACACCCCCCTCTATATCTACCTTTATCCCATTAACACCCCCCTCTCTCTACCTATAACCCCTTATCACCCCCCAATGCCTCACCCTTTACCTCTCTCTCTCTCTAACCCCAACACCCACACTCCTAATGTATATCCCACTTTCTCATAATTTCCCTAATCCTCCCCAAAATCCCAACCCCTTCCCCTTCCTTGTCTCTCTACCTCTAACCCCTTAACAACCCCACTCTCTCTTTACCTCTAACCCCTTACCACCCTCGAATTATTTTTCATGTTATCATTACCAAACCAATCAATGTAATTTTAGTGTTACACATCTCCCTCTATATCCCATCTCCCCCTAACCCTTACCAACCCCTTCTCTCATTCTCTCTCTACCCTACCCCTCCACCTACACTTAACCCCCACCCCTCTCTCTATCTCCCGTTACCCCCTAACAAGGCCCCCCCCTCTCTCTCAA